>JAUZST010029137.1:0-29689 GCA_034779995.1 Parotocinclus haroldoi | reverse complement strand
ATAGAATATTTGTCGAATGGTGTTAATATGCTTATCACACTACTGCATTATTAGCATCTTAAATTCTGACAGCACTACAATTAATAGGTATTTTATCTAGATACATGGTTGGAACAGTGTGGAAGCATGTACAATCTCGTTTAGTGAGTGGATGGTTGAGTTCCTTTGTGTAGCTGTGTAAAGGAATGTGAGAATGCATTTTTAATGCATTTTTTAGAAATATACCCATAAAATTCAGTGTTTGTTAGCCTGTGCCTAATCTCAAATAATTTCACACTTTTCCAAGGTTATAATCAACAAACATTTAGCCGGTGTCTTGTGTGAAGAACATCTTTGAAGGAGCCACTTGAAGGATGGTTAACAGTTTCGAGTTACAAAAAAGTATATATTTTGCCACATATGATTTTGTTACTGTTTTCAACTTTTAATCTCCTGGATAAGTGGACATATTGCTGTCCCACTGTACTTGAAAGTGAAATATTTATTTGGTATCCCCAACTTCCAATGTAAGTGTGTTCCAGCGCTTCTACTCTACAATACTAGCTTGCAAACCAAAAAATAATGCGAGTTACACGTTTGTGTGTATATCTTTCTGCTCCTTATTTGTAACAATCTGTAAATAGCATTGGAAAGTGTATGTGTCTGTCCTCTTATAAATAGTATTGCTAGTTAAGAACACACACACACACTATTCTGTTCTTGATATCAGGTGTGTTTATAGTTAGGTTGAATGGATAATTTATTCAAGTCGAATTATATCTACCTTTCGACTACCTTTTAAATGTGAATTGGTGAAGTAGATTGACTGCACTTTTGACTGCTTCTCAGGAGCAGCACCAGCACTGGCACCTACACTGTTAGTGTATAAGTGTGATTGCGACTGTGATTGTCTCTGTACCTGGTGGTAATGAGTGGATGGCTTTTGTCTGGACTTTTAAGGCTCTCTTTGTTCTCAGGTAGAGAGTTGTACAATAATAGATCTCTGTCTGTCAGCACGGCAAGTATAGGCTTCTCCGACCCCTGTCAAGTGAATGTTTACACACACACACGCACACACACAAAAAGACTTCATGGTCCACTACGAAAATAATGTCGTAATGTAGGCATTATTATTCCAATAATGCATGCATAAATTTCACACAGTCCCATAACTCTCACTCCAACTTCCACACACATACCTGTTCTATGATCCAGCCTATGTGTGCGATGTCCATGCCTGGCTGCAGTGTTCTCAGGTCGTTTTTTGCTGTGGCGAGCAGTGCTGAACTGCCTGACTGAATAGCATTATACCATGATTGTGCCATAGCAGGGTCTTTGGCCCTCAGAAATGCAGAATGTTTCCTGTCTGCAGCTACCACTTCAAAATACCTGCATTCACATGGACAGAAATGAACCAAAGATGTACCTTCCATACTGTAGTTATGTGCCTGCCCTTTTTACCCCACTAATCCCAAGCAGGGTCACTTCGGGTTCCATGGCCTAATCTGCAATTCACAAGGCACAAACGAGCATGTAACCACAATAAAATATATCTGTAATGGGTTGAGAAAGGTGTCACTGTTAAATAATTGCCCAATCTGGCCTCTGCACCCTCAGACATGGCCTTGTCCCTGCTTAATAATCGACCTGTTTAGATGGCACTTCTCAGATTCTAGCTCATCAACCTTGGGGGTGGGCAAGCAAATTTGCACTGTCACCTCAGAGTCTTATAAATGTTACGCTTTATATCATGATAAATAGGTTTAATAACATAATGCTAACAAGCAACTACCCCACAGCACCACACACAATATCTCTTGATTTCACTCTATTCATTCAGTGCCACTGAACAATATAGATTTCTGCAATAACTTCCTTTATCAGCTTGTCTTTATAGCTTCATGTAGCTGCTGATTAAACCTGCAGAATGTTGAGGAGGAATTTTAGACATAACTGTGATTTCTGTAAACAGTCCACATTAGGTTATATAACTATATCAAGTTATGCAACAGTAAGGTCTGGACTCTCTCTGTTCATGGTCATTCCAGTAGCCAACATTTCCAGTAATCCTGTTGATGAAATACAGGAGTCACTGTCTCATTACATCATCCAGCTTGTATTAAGATTCAGTGTCATTTTGTGGACACATGAACAGAAAAAAGTTCACGCTTTTGTGACATTCACGTTCTTTTTGACATCCCTTAGCGTTGTCTATAAAAGCGCAAGGCACTTTTTTAACAACACTACTGAATTTGCTCCATTTATTTGTCTAATTTTGGATTTAAAGAACAGCCACTTCTTTATAAAAGCTTTTCAAGCCTTTTGCACCTTCATACCTATACAGGTCCCATGAAATGTGTTTTAAGGTAAGCGGACTATTACTTTGTGTATTTTTATATAACATGTACATTTAATTACATTTGACAATTACATTTGATTAATTTGGGTACTAAACTAAAAACTTTTTTTTTATTTGTCGGGCTGTGTGGTGGAGCAGTGGTTAGCACTGTGCCCTTACATCTCCAAGCTACTCAATGTATGGAGTTTTCATGTTTGTGCCTTGCCTGCATAGTATCATAGTATTACTCTAGGTGGTCTGGTTTCCTCCCATATTCCCAATACATATGTTAAGGCATATGTAAAAGTGTGTCATGTGCCCAATTAGTCATTTTCCTTCTCCAGTATCATGTGACTAGTCATTAGTGTTACAAGGTCTCAGGTGTGAATGGGGAGCAGGTGTCTTAAATTTGATGTTGTTGCTCTTACGCTCTCATACTGCTCACTGGAAGTTTAACATGGAACCTCATGGCAAAAAACTGGCAGATAAAAAAAATATTATTGCTATAGAAACTGCGCTGCAGGGCAGTATTCCAACATAGTAACGACCCCAAACACACCTCCAAGACTATCACTGCTGTGATAAAGAAACACAGGGTAATGGTGCTGGAATGGCCAAGCAAGTCTTCAGACCTAAACCCCATTGAGCATCTGTGGAGGAGCGCTATGTCTCTAATATCCACCAGTTCTGTCATGTCGTAATTGAGGCAACCTGTGAAGCCCTAGTTAACTCCATAGCCAAGACAGTTAAGGCACTGCTGGAAAATAATGGTGGCCACACAAAATATTGACACTTTGAGCATAATTTGGACATTTTCACCTCGGGGTGTACTCACTTTTCAATTCAATTCAATGTTATTTGTATAGCGCTGTACAGTTGACATAGTCATAAAGCAGCTTTACATTGATACATGAACAATTGTCACAAATTGGATTCTGTTGTCCCTAATGAGCAACCCAAATGGTGACAGTGGAAAGGAAAGACTTTAAGAGGAAGAAACCCTGAGAGGAACCAGACTCAGAAGGGAAATCCATCCTCATTTGGGTAATAAACATAATTAACATCATACATTAATTTTTTTTAAACAAAGCGTAATATTTGTATGTAGAGCTGGGAGAGTGAGCATCTTCGGCATGGTTGGTCCTCTTTTGTTGCCAGTGGTTTACATTAATGGATGTGTGTTGAGTTATTTTGAAGACACAGCAAATTTACACTGATATACAAGCTGTAGACTGACTACTTGAAAAATAGTATTAAAAAAAGTATCAAAGTGTCATGTCTTCAGTGTTGGCCCATATTGACATGTATAAAAAATTTACCAAAACGTCCTGTACATGTACTCACTTTTGCGAGACAGTGTATGAGTAATATATTCAGAAGTTCAGAAGGTGAAAATGTGAACATGTAACTTGCTAGAGTAATATTATGTCATTGAAAAGTCCCAACTGTATTTGAAATACAATGTTGGGGTGTGTGTGTGTGTGTGTGTGTGTGTGTGTGTGTGTGTGTGTGTGTGTGTGTGTGTGTGTGTGTGTGTGTGTGTGCGTTTACCTGTCCTCCGTGTCTGGTGGACACTGCTTACGGGTGACGTGGCACATTTTCAATGGGATGGTTCTGGTTTCTTTCATGGGTGAATCAACCTGCTTCTGTGGTGAGGAGGTAGGAGATTCCAACACAGGAGGGGCACCTGGAGAGGTGTTCTTAAAAAATGCACACATCTCTTTTATGTACTTCACTAAAGAATGAGAGAAAAAGAGACCGAAACACAGAGACAAAAAATTGGTAAGGATAGTCATGGATGTATAATATATCAAATTGGCATTTCTGAAATTACAAATTACAATTCTGAAATTAAACAAATAATTTGTCAAAACAAATAATAAATTATAACTGAAGTAATTACAGCTATAAGACTTAAAATGACTCCAATCCACTTGGGTATTTGTAACTAAACAAAAAAAACTTCCAAAAGATAAGCTTATATTCTTCTCTCTCATACCTTCATCCTTATAGTTTCTATTTCACATTTGGTGAAAAACTATGCACATAAATCACATTAACACAATCAAACAACTGTACGCACAACAGTAAATGGACACTTTTTGGCACACTGTGACACAGTGTAGTTCAGAACAACCGACAACATTGTGTTTCTACAGTTCACCACCCTCTGATGGAAATAAAAGCCTCCATGGCACTCATAGAACACTTTTTATCTTAAGCTGTACAGACACACAGTGAGTGAATATAAATAGCAGGTGCCACCAAGGGGCAGAACAGGTTCAGGTTTCAGTTGGTTTTGTGGTTGGATTTGTGGTGTGTCTGAGTGTGTTTTTTGGAGCTCAGCAACTTGTACATGTACTTCACAGAGTCAGCACATGCAGCAGCCAACCAGACAAATCCTCTTTCTGTTGGACTTTAGTCATGCTGTGGGAATGCTTTCACCTGTTTGAGTGGAGCCAGGCACAGTCAGTAAATCAATCTGTGTGGTCTTATATACTGTCCTAGGCTCAACTAGCCAAAACTACCAGCAGGAATTCCCCGGTGCCACAGTTTCTCAACCTGTCTATATTAAGACACACTAATATTGACCCAACAGAGCCTGTACTACAGCTGTGTTCATGAACACACAACAACATAATCTCCCACTCACTCACCGACACACACAATCGTAATAACCACTTGTTTAGTCTAGCTTATTCTTGTTACACCTACACCTAACTTTAAAATGCTCAGTGGCCATAAAATAATGCTCCAAGTAGGAGTTGTTGGGATTGGATGAAACTTTATATGTATGAATGTAATGATGATATGTAAGTGACTCTAATATTAGAGTAAACGGATATGTTTGTTGGGGAAAACTGTAAAGTTGGAAAGGAGGCTCTAGTACCTCTGGTTGCATAATGAGATACAGCTGTTAATGGAGGCATTCCGTGTGGTAAACCTCTGAGAGCCTTTTTATATGGCAGCAGGAGAAGCAGTTTTCCTCTTCTGACAAGACCAGTATATATATATATATATATATTAGGTATAGATATATTAGAGACATAAGCTAAATCCAGAAAATCACACTGTGTGATTTTTTATACCATTAATTAGCATGTTATTGCATGAACCTAATATTTGTTACAGAAACTGCTTGGAATTACAGAGGTCAGACATTTTTGTAGTTTATGTCCAAATGGGCTCACATCAAAAATAGTAAGCATTTTACCGTCGGAATTGTTGTAGTTCAATAAATCTGCACTAGCAGTGTAATTCAAACAATAAATACTTTGAATACTTCGAAATCAATTCGAATTTGATTGTTGAACAGTTAATTGTCACCTAAAATTGAATTATGATAAACAGACCTACTGCAGTCATTCACATACAGCTAGAATGCTTTAGAATATAGTTTGTAAACTGCTTATTCCTACTTAACAGTAATCAAAATCTAACAAAAGAGCTTGAACAGAGCCATGGGTAAAGCGTAGAGTATTTTCAAGTCTATTTTTAGACACTGGGATTTTGTCTGTACAAAATCCCCATGAGACTTGATATTAAACTGCTTTTTGCTAAATTAAAAATACATGCCACAGGAGAGATAACACAGTAGGCTATAGAGTGAGAATATGGGGAGGAAATTAGGAAAGCAGTAAAGCAGGAGAAATGCATCCTAATAGTTATTTTTTGCTTATGCTAAATATGGTTAAAGTAGAATTTTTTTTTAAAGTTATGACCACCATTAGATTAGATATACCATTCTTTTAGAAAGGGTATAATGACTATATATGTTTTCTTTATTACAATACAACCAAAATGTTAAAATACCGAAAAAAGTATGTTAAAAACAATGTATATACTCTACAGTGGCAAGCATTTAGTGTAATCTCCTCTTACACATGAGCAATAGGAGCATCTGGCAGCTTCATCAGGATACTAAGCTGTTCCTTCTAGTCTGAAGAAGCTTGATCAGAAATTGTCTTTTTAGAAGGGTAGCAACAATAAATCACTTTTTTAGAAGGGGAACAGGTTGAAAAAGCCAAGGTTTCCAAAAGCTATTGGAACTATTGGAATGAAAATCGGGGGGGGGAGGGGGGGGGGTAGGGTGGCGGGGGGGGTAGGGGATATAATGAACTGACAAATCCAAGACTGGGATTTTTTGGGTCCAATTGGTGTTGATATGTTATATTTGGTCATAATACCATTGCTAAAACTAATCTAATGTCGGCCTAAAACAATTGCACAGTACTGTGCTTCACTTTTTAGTAGTGATTGATTTAAAATCTATTTGTTACGGACAGTTAAATAGCAACAGCAAAACACTGAGTATATTTATTTTCTCTTACAATGTAACAAAGAAGGGCTTTTTTTTACTTTTAAATGTGTACATCTGGCTTATTTGATATGAGTGATGTGGCATTATTGCTAAATGTAAATAAATGTTTGACTAGTTCTTGTTGGGCATGTGCCCATGATTCAGTATACCTCAGTAATGAACACGCATGATAATGTATTCATGGGTCAGCAGTTTCCGAAGATATTTACAGTGGTTCAGGTTTCACTTACCCCATCTCACATTTTACTGAAAGTCCCTGAGCTGCAAGGAGATGTAGTCGTGAACAATAAGGGCTCTTTCACATACTGTTATGCGTTTAATCCATATAGTCTTGTACATATATATTGAGCTCACCCCCTGAACCTGGGATGGATGTTGTTTGTTGCACTTGAACATCTGTGCAGTAGGCAAATATCTCGCCTGTCCCTTTACTGTGGTGAGGTCAGACACCAGATTCCAAGAAAACCTGCTCTTGAATTAATAGAAATGGTGCTGAACGTTAATATTGATTGGTGAAATCTTAAAGCCATTTGCTCAACCATTTCCTACTCCTGTCTTCCATATGTCTCAGGCTGCCCTATGTGTTCCAAGCAAAATGAACTCAAGTGCTGAGGGCAACCTTGTTGACATTTGATGCACAAAATGACAAACAAGATTCCTGCAGAGGGATGATAGATATAGATGATACATATTACAGACCCATAACCTCCTCACTGACCCACCACTGAACCATTTTGAAGTTCATTCCTCTGCACCTCTGTGATTGCTTAATCACCTGGGCATACACTTCACTTTGTTCCAGACTGGTGTGAATAGGGTCCCTTGGCCTGGATGCAATGAAGATAAGCCATCGGGGAACTGGTACATCATCTTATCAGCCAGGTTCATTAAATGTTAAAATCACCAGGTGGACTCGCACCACACTCAGGGACGCTGTATCAATCTGGAGACTAACAGGGCTTCAGGTACAACCCATTTTATTAGCATTCCTATATTGTTGCTCTGTGTCCATTTACCCATTTAAGAGTTTCTTCTTTTTTTTAGCTTCTTCATTCACCCACTCAGATTTTTCGCTAGCGTGCCTGTCTTGAACTTGCGTGCCTGTCTGCCTGCCTCTATGCTACAAACTCTGCCTGATACTTGGCTCTGTCATGTGGGCACTTTCTTGTTTTATTGTCTTTATTTATGTCAATAAACCTTCTTGTTTGGATGTATTTGTGCTTTTGTCTCCATCCTTGGGACAAGTTTTACAATGGCAAACCAATAAATCACCTCAAGTGGAATATTTATTACAGTAACAGAAAAAGTTAAAGTAGCCTTACTGAACTATAAATATTAACCTAAAGGTTTACGGTTTTCATGAATCTTTTGGAAGCAACAGTCCTAACCTTCTGAGCATAAAAATAGTAATTAGCCATTCATTTGGCTTAAATGAGAACAACAAGATTCAGAATCTTCTTATTGAATGACCTTCCCAGTTGTTGCCAGCCACTTGTTTTTCTTGTTGCCACATTGCGAAATATAAGTGTCTGTTGCCAAGTCTAGGCCAAAAACGTCCTATTACCCTCCTGCTCTCTGGTTGCTGTGGGAGCGACTGGAATGCGTCTGATTGGCTACTCTGTGACTCCTAAAGCATTCTGGGCCCTGTGAAAGATCTTCTAGGCCAGGAATGTGCCTCATACCCCCTTAAAAATGTGCCTGTATGTAATCACACACACGCACACTCGGCTGCCTCGTTTACAAAGATAATGGGATCTGCGGTAAATTGGATTTAATTAATTATGCAAGAAATAACTATTTCACAATATGAGCTTGCATAAATATAGGGTTTGAGTATGTGTGTCTGTCTGTCTATTGATGACTGATGTTACATTTACTTCTTTCAGCTACTGTAGCTTCTGGGGGAATGTTCACAATGTACAGTTTGCTTCATCCCACAGAGAGTGCACATGAAAATTAGCAGCCAGCAGAACTCAATTTGTGTAAGATACCCTTATCAGCACCTTTTCAAATGAGCTCATTAAATGAGTGGCTCATTGCCAGAAAGAACTGTGCTTGTTTATAAAGCACTCCTTATAAAGAGGGCTGTTCATTACATCCAGCCAGCACCCTGATGAAATGTCACAAAGGGCCATAACAGTTAATGATGTTACGTTAGTTAAATGTGAAACTGCAGTTAAGCATGAAAGATTCAGTCTTGGCTTCTTTCCTGTTGCATTTTTCTTTGTGAAATGCAGAGAACTACTGAGTCTACTATTCAGTACAATGTAAATGAATTAAGCACCATTTAGAAAATTTATTATACATATATAAATTCTATACAAAAATATAGTTTGTGTGTTTTACAAGGAATTGATAAGCTGATCATTAATCAGACACCCTTATCCGGAACAACTTACAACTGATACAATCACATAGTTATAATCCAACAAGGGAAACCTGGACTTAGAGGGAGTTTGAATCCTTAAACCTGGTAAAGTAACTTAACTGCTACACAACCATGAAATGAAATAATGAAATATAAATATATATTTAAAAATAAAATATTCCCAATAAAATATTCCCTAATTTTGTCCTAATGATTTCCATTAAGTATTTAGGATCTGATGGCTTCTACTCAGTCGAGCTTTTCCTACAGAGCCAGCATGTACTTGTTTTGTAATTAACTGAATTGTTGCAGCCTATATATATCTAGACACCCACATCCCCAATCTAATTTAATATTCAGATTTTCAATCCTAGAGCTTCCCATATTTTTGGCACTTACAGATGTGTAATATTGGATAATTTTACATAAAACTTTTGTTATTTTTTGTTACTTGTGTTATAGGTCATATTTATGCAAGTATATAGACAATTACAGCACTAAGAACTGCCACTGGACATTGTTCTCATATAAATAATAATTTATTGTTCAATATCCATGTTGATAAAGGTAGCTTCTGCCCCACAATATTCAGCGTAGGCACACCTGCATCATTGCCATAGAAACCGATCTGAATTCACCACTAAAAGTGACTACTGTCCAAATAAACAAATCAGTTGGCCTCTCGTACGTTGTAGCATGAAATTCATTTAAGAAATAAGTTCTCCGACAGTTTTAACAGGCAAAGTGGCACAAAGCAGCTGATATATATTACTATGCTATGATGATGTATAATTATTTCAGGAAATGTGCATGCATTATGAAACAACTAAATCAAATGCTTATATAACTAAACTGACCCTAGCACGAGTCCACCTAAAGGTCCTAAAATAATGGTTTGTATGACAAGAGCGAATACAATAGTATAAGATAAGATAAGATAATCCTGTATTAGTCCCACAGTGGAGAAATTCACTGTGTTACAGCAGCAAGGGATAGCAAGGCACTCAGTACAAAAATAGACAAAAAACTGTACAGTATATACAATATGAATAATAAATTAATTGCTGTTATACTTAGCAGCTTTTCCCACCAGAGAAATGGTGAGAAAGACTGAAATTCACACACCACAATGTAGCTGTGATTGTACTGTCTTACATATACAAAACAGACAATTGACAATGTTTGTTTTTCTGTGTGAGTTTTCTTGTTACTGTCAACAACTGAGCCTTTGTTCCATCTCATTTCCTCTATCTTTTTTCACAGAGGCACACACGCTAGCATGTTTCATCTATTTCTATTAAATTAATCACATAGTTGACTGTGGATAGACTAAATGTATTATCGGATTTTGCCTCTTTGAACGTTGTTCTTTCAAACATGAAAGCAAGAAGAAATGTCTGCATACACACACATACCAAAAGATCACACTTATGGTTGTGTTCTCCATTTGTAAGAACCACAATACAGATAGTAAAGTGCTGACACATAACAGCACTTACTACATGTATCAGTCTTTTCCACTTGATTCCTTTTTTAAGGAAAATGCCACGATCATAACAATACAAATCAATAACTCATGACATCCAGTTCAATCTTTTTTCTGGATGATTTATTCTAACACGTGTTTCAGTACAATCTGGCAACTAGTCTTGGCAACAGCTTTAATTTTCTATGCTTCTCACATTGATTTATTCACCAAATCCTTGCTTAGTATGAAATCTGTCGAGGGGGATATAAGATTAAGCTGCGAAACGAGTCAGCAGCATTTTAGAAATTGCTCCCACTCCTCACAATGTTTTCTTTCATTAGTGCTCTGAGGACAATGGCAGATTGCTGCATGATCATATGCATATCCACATGTCTGCATAAAAAACAGAGCCTTAAGTGTAGGAGGACTTGTGAAGCCTCACTAAATGTGTGTGCGTAGGAGGGTTCATGAGTCTATCTGTCTATTCTTGTTGTGCGTGGCTGAGATGAGGTCATCCTGTAAGACCAAATGTAACTTATGGTTTAATTGGGAGTATTTTAAGGGTAAAGTGAGCTGAAATTCCTCTTGTCAGGCAGTTATTCCACAGTTATTCCCCAAGGCTCCATAATAAAAAAAATGTCATAAAAAATATGTCTAATGTTCATAAATCTTGTATAGTTTAATAACTGATCATAGGTGTGTGAGTAATAATGAATAAATAAAGGTGGTGCCTGTCGTCCGGTGTATTTAATGGATTTGGGGTATTTCGGTAATTATTATTTCTGGTTTTATTTAGGTTAAGTATGAATAATCTAAGACACTCTTTTTCAAATCAAAATCCACTTCCACTACTTAGCACATCTCCAAAAACTAGCTTGCAAACATAAAAATCGTTCACTGAGCAAAACTACACATATAATATATTATATGAAATAACACAATCCAGTTAATGCACAGACTGCAAAGCAAGCACCTCACTCCTCACTCCTTAAAGCCTCTTAAGTAGCGTGATCCTGCAGTTTGCTCAAGCAGTCAGAGCTTGCTGACCTGCCATTTGATCTACAGCCTTCTCTTTTTTTCTTTCTGTTCATATTTTCTTTCTTCTCCAAAATCTCACTCATGTTGTTCACTAAGAATAGTTAATAATCGAGCAATTATGTCTTACCCTCAAGGATGACTTCTTTCCCAGTTTTCTTCAGTGCTTGTACAGCTTCATCGTGAGTAGCTTCTCGCAGGTCACATCCGTTGACGGACAAAATGGCATCACCAACATATAGAGCCTCAGTCTGATCTGCTGCAAGTCCTTTAAAGATCTTTGAAATCAGGATGGGCATCTTGTTCTCCTTACCACCTGAAAATTCAATTATACCGTTATTCCAGCGGCAGGTTTTGACTTGTTTGTTTAAAAATGAAATGCACCAGTAGATTTTCATCATGCACATTTTACACTTTACAGTTCACAGTTCCTGAAAGTTGAACAATTTGTACAATACATAATTTTAAATGATATGGTTACACATGAGTGAAACAAAAGTGTACAGAAATGCATTTGCTATGTGTTTTTGTTTGGTTTACTCATAAAAGCTAATACAGTTAATATCTGACTTCCCACGGTATGGAAAAAGATAACGCTAATTAAAATAAGCAGAAATGAGTACACTGATCAGTGAAATCACCTAAAAAGATTATCTTGAACAGAAATGGAAATAGCTAAATTGTCACCCAAAAGAATGTAATCCTTATGTAAAATTATTGACACTGTTAAGAAACTGTAAAGGTTTTTCATTGGCTAACATACAATTGGAATGGTAAAGCAAATTTCTCCAGGATAAAAAATAGCTGAGTAAATGTTTTACTACTAAATGTAGTGCTAAATGTAATGGCACAGCTGGGCTTACTCAAGAGAATACACATAACTGAGACTTTATATTATGTACTTTTACAAGTGAATGAAGATGAAAGACGTTACCGATTTTTTAAAAAGTAATACCAATTAAAAAATATTTATTAAATTATTCTTTGTTTGAAGAAAATGTAATTTTGCATGAGTGTTTATAAAACGATTAATGTTTTGAACCAGCATAGCTCTACGAGGCAAGGTATTGAATTGATAGAAGTAGCAGCATTACCCAAGCTTGTTTTGAAAAATGTTTTTAATAAACAAATCTATTGAGCAAGATCTGGATGGTGTACATGCCTTCTGTGTTAATGCCCCATAGAAACATTTCACATTTTACAACAAAGAGACGGCAATGTTCTGCAAACACTTTTAACCGGGAAAAACAGGGTGGTTTAGCACTGCGAAACAATGCTCTGCCAGTGGTACACTCCGCTTCTTATTTTGCCTCTGGGGAGGTGAGTGTTCAGGTGTGTTTTGATGTTGCATTTGGTCTCCTGGGACTGTAAAGTCCAGTTATATGGTCAAGTGATCCCTGTAGGTTTCTCAGCACTTACATGAGCTAGAGGATGGGATATGTCTGTGTTGTGCAGCAAAGGAAACCCAAAGTGACCCCCAACATATAATTGCCAGAAAACCCTATATCTGATATCATGCATCTGGGCCTTCAGTGTCAGGAAACCATCCTGAAATTGATCAGAACCAGCACCAGAAATCTAAACATAACTTCAAAATTCAACTGAAACCAACCTTGAGATAAAATAGAAGCCAGGGCGACTTAGTTCTGGTACTCTTAGTTCTTAGTACTGCTTCTCTTCCTGCTTCTGGCAAAATTAGGTTTCACCTGTGTTTCAAAGTTGTTTTGACAGCCCTGGCACCATCTTCTATGAATCATTTTGTGTAGATTTTAATGTATATATTGAAAAACCCCACAACATTAGGGTTTCTGTAATTTTTTTTCACTCCAATGTCAAACTGAATGTTTAATGCTGAATAATTTGATTTTTGTCTGACCTTTCCGAATAACCTGGTTCCATACAAAGTTCTTGTAGAGTGCCACACGTGCTTACATTTACATGGCACATGGAGTATGTGTCTAATTGCATATTTTGAGACTTAGTAACCAAAAACTGCAGCTATTTTCTGAAAACCTCAAACTGTAACCCTTTCAAACCTTTTAAACCTCTTTCATTTTAATGTGGAACCACTTTCAGGCAGACTTTTTTAAAGCTCTTGAGTTTTATTTCCTTTGCTTACTGAGGCAGTTTGGTGGCCAGTGGTTAGTGCGGTCACCTGACAGCTCCAGCATCCCTGATTCAAACCCAACCACAGACTCTGTCTGTGTGGAGTTTGCATATCCCTCCTGTGTCCGTGTAATTTTACTCCCACGTGTCCCATTTTCCTCCCACAGTCCAAATACATGCATTAGATTAATGAATTACACTGAATTTACTAGATCTGAGAATGCATGTCTAGCATTGAAACAATTTTGTGTATCAGTGTATCTTTTGTCTGTCGTAAAATAGCTATTGATGCTGAAAGCGACATAAACTAAACGAAACAAACAAACTAATCATTTACTTACTGTATTTACCGTTAGAACGATAATCTTCTGAAGTGTAACAATTTTATATTAAGTTTTGTAATAAATCGCAAATTTGTCCTATTTACCTTGAATCATCCCCATGTTGATTCATGTTTAATATATATGTCTTTTCATGTAATTTCACATGTTTTACTTACTTTCATGATTTAATAATTCCCTGTGCAGTAGATATTTTGTTGTTACCACAGAAATAAATGCTATGCATTTGAAAGGTGCAATACTACGTACTCTTGACAGTATGGCACAACATAATAAATCAGAAACTATGTGACACAGGACAAAGTAAGGAAAATCTGTAAGAGCTTTTTGCATTAATTACATTAAATCCTAATTCTGTCAAAGCCAAAGATGCACAACAGGGCCAGGGCTTGGTAAAATCCCTGTTCAATCACGCATCCTAAACCTGGTAATTAACTGTTCTATTAAATCATGTGTTTCATTAGGGAAATAATCGAACTGCAGGACTCTAGCCTTCCACTAATGACATAGTCAATTTTGTGTTTCATGTCTTTATTGAACACTAATTAGCCCTATGCAAAGATGAAAAGGGATGATATGTTTGTCATCTCAGTTTCAATACTGAAAACTTCTTTTTTAAAAGCTATTATGATGTTTTGCAGATGTGTTTATATAAGAACATTATCTAGTTCCTATTTTGCATCACGGTGTGAAACCGTCACCCTGATATTCTCCTGTAAAACCTGAATACCATTCTGAATTCATGGTTTCCTCAACTCATGCAAGAATTGCAAGGTCTTAGGTGAAATGTGAAAAGTTCAAGAATCAAAAAATCTGGATTTGCATACTCTCTCATTTACAGCAATAAACAAGCTGGCCAGAGTAGCAGTCAAATCGTTTTTTACAGGCCAGCATGGAACCAGAAATACTGAAGCTCTGATTTGTCACTGGCTGATACAGCTTTTAATCCCTCCAATGTACAATATGTACACAGGAAGGTATGTGAGCAGTGTTGTTTGCTTGACATCTGTGTGAACAAGCATTTGTGTACATAAACGTAATGCATAACTTCAACCTAAAATAAACTAGCAAACTTTCTGTTGAGATTGTCTATAACATGTGGGCAGTGTTGGGTAGGTCCCAAAACCCTAGATATGTTTTGATCCTAATGTATATATGATATATGTATAAAATTTATCAATTGTTTATTTAACCCATATTGAACAGAGAAGTCTGTTAGGCCTTTTTATTAAACTATGTCCGAATGTGATCTGTGTTTGCCCCAACTATTGATTCCTACCTCCGTTCTATGACCTTTAGACACAGTACCATCTGTCTGCATGATCTGTCATTGCTCAAAATATCACTGGGTAGGTACTAGTACCTCAGGAATTCTGAAACCGTGCCACTGCTCTAGATATGTTTTAGGCCATCTGATGAGTCCCCTCCATTCTATCAATCATTTGTTCACTTCTGTCAATCATTTGTTCAAGTACTGAAGCTACTTTATACTGCAATCTTACTCCAAATTATTTTGCCACAGCCATAGCCTCCATTTATTTGTATTATGTACAAATTCATACATACAATTAGATTCAAAATTCCAACTGAGCCTTATTTATCCTAAACTGTAAATAGCATGCCCTAACAGAATACACTTTCAGGCAACGGTTTTCTTTCATGATTGCAACACTGATTATTTAATCGCCCCCTTTCCTGTAACACTAGTCGATCTAGAACTAGAACTAGTTATCCTATGAGCACTGGGTATGAGGTGGGAAATACACTTCAGTGGCACACCAAAGCATCACAGATTAATCACCTCAGGGCAGTTTAGAGTACCCAGTCTACCATCTAACATGTTTTAGAGTATGGGTTTAAACTCCACACAGACAATAACAAGGGCTCGGGATCAAACCACTAAATCTAAGTTGAGAGGCACTAATGCTACCTGCTGCATGGTCACTGTGCTTCCCTGGTTTCCTGGCATTTC
Organism: Parotocinclus haroldoi; assembly: GCA_034779995.1. Taxonomy (NCBI): domain Eukaryota; kingdom Metazoa; phylum Chordata; class Actinopteri; order Siluriformes; family Loricariidae; genus Parotocinclus; species Parotocinclus haroldoi. The sequence goes on along the minus strand of JAUZST010029137.1, from coordinate 13,761 downwards.
CCAAAGGAATTCTACCATATATTGTGCAGGACTTAACAGTTTACTGAGCTAGCTGGATTTTTCCCTCCAACATTTTGTTCCAACTCCACCCAGAGCAGAACACTTGGATAAGCATGAGTGACCCGGCAGGCCATAACAGACAGAATTGCCTCTTTCCTCTTCACATAGGATTCTCACGATTGCTTTTTCAAAATCTTCACAACTGCACCAGCATTTCCTATAGCACAGTGTCCTTTATAGGTCAGGGGCATTTGACGGAGTGTGGCTAAAGGAGCAAGATCAGATTAACAGCAAAGAATATCAGCCATGGATGTATTTAATGAACTCCATAGATATTAGACAAGTGTGAGGTGTCATTCGTGTGTGTGTGAGGTGTCAATAATACAATCCCAAATCGTAAAAAGTAGGGACGGTACGGAAAATGGAAATTGAAAAAAAAAAAAACAGTGTTTTTACTCTTACTCTCTCTCTCTCTCTCTCTCTCTCTCTCTCTGTCCCTAGAGAAAAATAGCACCAGTGCCATCACTCCTTGCTCTTATTCCATGGCTTTAATCTTGGGCCAATGATGGCGCTGCTCATTATGGGTAAGTCTATAGTCAGCTGTTGGCATTTGGGTGCAACTTCCAGCCCGCATACACACTCTGCATGAACCCACTATGTAGCCTTCTACTTCAGAGGTACAAACAAGCAAGTGTATTTTTAAGAAACCTCTGAACATGACATATTTCTGCCTAAATGAATGAAATTTTGAGACCAATCCGTTTTGGATTCCCTATTAAATCCTGGTATGTTTTTTTTTACCTGATTCTGTAAGCAACAAAAACTTAACACAATATCTGCAGTCCGCAAACCTGAACATGACATATTTCTGCCTAAATGAATGAAAGATTTCTGTTTGACTCTGATTCAAATTAATTGTGGCACATGCGAGCTTTCCAGATGAACCACTAGTGTTTTTGAAGGTCTCAGAACATATTTGACAGCCTAGGCCTTAATCCAAAATGTAGCCAAGTCCAAGGGTGCATAAATCACAACACTTCAGGTGCCACAAACTCAACCACCATCAGCACCTTTAAACAGGTGACTATTCTAAACACATAATTAAGTTTAGTGGGAAGCAAGGCAATAAAATAGCCATAGCTATAATTCAGTCAATTGCTATAATTTTTGTCAAGAATTGAAAGAAGACATGTTTGCTTTGTCTATCTAAATAAATTATATAGGCAAATTTGGTGGACATCTAAATATTCAGTATGTTATACAATAAACCCAGTCATTCAGGTGACATTCCAATTTATTTCAAAGATGAATGATGAAGTTAAGGTCAAAGCTTTATGCAAAGATCTCTAGCAAACCTGGCAAATCATATCTTTATGGACTTTTTTATGGATGCACGGCAGAAGTTAAAGACATCACATTTTGGACAGGTGGAAACCTATGAAAGTGTCTGTGATGAGGGCACCCCCATTCTGCACTACATACCACAGACCCAGACCCTATTTCCAATTTTCTTCTGCACCATACCTAGTACATCCTTTTAGGTCATGAGAGCAAGGAAAGGCTGAAAAGGCCAGCTACCTAATCAACCAAGAACGCCTGGCACAGAAAAAGTGTCTGAGACAAGCAAGATCAAGGTTCTGGTACTTGAACATCCAGGTCTGTATATGTTCTGCCTATATAACAGGGGACCACAAGTTACAAGGCACAGTTGGGGGCAAGAAGGGGTTTTCCTCATGCAAACACAGCCCAGGAGCACCCCATCACAGCATCATTCTAAGAGTCAATTAAGTGGTTAGTACATGCACTGTACTGCAACAGCTTCCCTGGGAGATTTCATTGCATAGTAATGAGTATATAACAACAATATCCAATTAGTAGTGTTCACAAACTCTTTGACATATAGTATAATACTATTCAGATGATTTTTTTTCAGCTGTAAACTTAGGGTCATCATTGCTGTAAGTACTTAGCATCATGCAGTACCTTATTGGTGTGAAACAGCTGCAAAATACTGTTTGTTAAACATAGACATACAACATGTGTGTGTGTGTGTGCCTGTGTGCGAGCATCTGTGTGTAACATGCAAACTAATGTATAAATCTATACTGTGGGTGTCTGCAAATTATATATTCTTAAAGCGCATTAAAAAAGAGAATTCATATATGATCAGCCTAAGTGGTTTGCTCAATAATGCACATACAATACAAGCTACAGTAAAAAGAGAAAATCCCTTTGTGAGCAGAATACAACAAACTGTATAAAACAGCTTGATATGCTGCAGCTGTATGTAAACCATAGGTATAAACTATACGTTCTACACAAATATCGTAAAATTTTTGCAAATTTTTTATTTTTGCATATATCTGCATATACTGTGCCAATGCAACGTCACGACCCCTCCAGTAGCAAGGGCACGGTGTGGGAACCAACCCTGTAAATCAGTCCATCACTGGACACACACTGGGACACTCTAAATACAGCAACTGACTTTTAAAGCACGTATTTTAAATGTGTGAGGAAACCCATGTCAACTCAATGGATCAAGTGGATGGACCAGGACCCAAACCTGTGCCTCTGAAGCTGTGATGCCCCAATGCTAACCCTTGAGCCACCATGCCATCCACTATAATTAATATCATGACATTATATTAACAGACCCATACCTGTGAAAATGTAGAGCATTAAAATTCACAAATAGACAACTTTATTTAAAGTTTATTTAAAAGCTCAACTTTAAGTCGTCTAAGGTTTACTGTTATGTGTAGTTCAACCTCTTAAAGACAAAAAATCCTACACAAAACCTACAAGTCAACCCACTGTTTCTTCCACTCATAATGGTAGTCATTACAAAAAAGTGTTTTTAATCATGTTACAAGGCAACAGTTACAACAAGGTCTTACAGTTATTCAGTGAAATGATCTGAAACATTTAAATAAATCTCAACCACCAGTTGGCATGTGATTTATATAGCAGACTATAGTGAAATAAACTTTTATCTTATGTTGCAAAGTCCCAGTTTAGATCTACAGTGGCCTGTGCAGTTGTGGAATGGGCAACTACAATGTTGACCAAAGTTATTTTGTGTGGATATATATATATATATATATTAGAGTGCGGAATTCATGATTACCTTTAATGCTGATGCCGAGTCCCCCCACGTCCTGCTTGGTAACCCGCACAGTTCTTTTCACATTGCTGATGGAGTCAGGGACGGGTGGAGAGCTCAGGTGGCCGGGCTCTCCGTTTACAGTGCCCGGGGCTCCCGTCCCGCTCTTCCCTGCTTCAGTGCTCACCTCCCCCGGACTAAGTGTAAGCGAGTCTCCGCTGAGAGTGGCTAACACCCGGGTCCAGCGCTCCACCGCCAAACGAAGTTCGAGCAGTCCGCTTTTCGAAGCCTTCCCTGCTGCCGCCATGTTCCAAACATTCCTGGAATACCGGCCTGCCACAGTCCCGTACAAAGATAGGGTGGAGGGAGGGAAAAGAGAGGGAGCGAGAGGGAAAAGAGAGGGAGAGAGAGAGATGGCATAGGCTGACAACACCGACCACAACACCACGCATACAGTCCTCACTCAAACTGCATCTCCTTCTCTGTTGTAAAGGAATTACCCATCAGTGAAATCAAAGAGTAGTCTTTTTTTGCTTTGTAGCTTGCTTCCTCCAACTTTCTTCTTTATTTATTTATTTTTTATGATTATATATAGCTAGTGCTCACTGCCCTTACATGGTCCTGCCATAAATAAAACCTAGAACCTAAAATAGAATGAATCCATATTGGCTAAAGTCAAAAGTTATGAGACACTGAATGCATTTCAATGTAGTTGGAGACCAGGTTACGAATTTACCATCAGATTCCTCCTGCTTACATTTAGGGGCCAGTATTCCAGGGGCAGTATGGAGCATAGTAACATACCTTGTTCAGTTTTAACAGAAAGTATGAAAGCCTATTCTGGACCATAATGAGGTAGTGGGCATATGTTGTTGAATCCCCGTTTCTGCTCAAGATCTGACTAGAATGAGGCCACAACAGGGAAAAAGATGTTGGTTAGTGTCTTTTAGCTTTTTCTCACGTGGCGATTTCACCTTAATAAAAGTCGATAAATCACAAATAGCTAGTGTCTGGCTAGTTGACAGTTACTTCAGTTTAGATGTTAGAACACTTACTGGAGTTATACTCACATCCTTGCACAGCTCATATGAAGGGCTACTAATCTCCTACGCACCACAGCTTAGTGTGAGGAGATGCAGGCAACAAGTAAAATTACTGTTTCTCTCCCTCCAAAAATACCATCACATCCTTGATGTATGATCAGAATTATCTATGTTCACTGACAATGGTTTTCGAAGTGATTTTTAGACTTGCTTACTTGCAGAGATTTCTCCAGAATCTCTAAAACTTTTGTTGATAGTATGGACTGTATATGATCCCTAATTCCTTAAATTCCTTTAAAAAAATCCTTAAATTCCCTGCAATGATGAGAAACTTTCTTGAACTGTTGGACTATTTGCTCATGCAGTTGTTTACAAAGGGGTGAACCTCACCCCATCCTTACTTATGAATGACATGTAGCCAGTCATAACACTCGCCTGTTTAATGTTTCAAGCAAGTGTTTTTTGAGCATTCCTCAACTTTCCTAGTCTTTTGTTGCCACTCTCCCTTTTGGAATGTGTTGCAGGCATAAAATTCAAAATAAGTAAATATTTGTTAAAAAAAAAAAAAAAAATTATAATAAAGTGTATCTGTTTGAACATTAAATATCTTGTAGTGTATTCAATTGAATAAGGGTTGAAAAGTTCCCAGTTCCCAGTTCCCAACTCTTATGCAATTAATACTTTGTTCCCCTCTGGTGGTGATGAATGTAAGTGCTAGACTGTAGAACGTTAGAAACCTTTATTTTTATTGCTTTGTACGCTATAGTGCAGTAGGATTTGTCATTACAACCCTACCGTGCATACCATTGTTGTCAAATCATGAAGATTAGCCAATGTGCACAAAGCTTTCAGATGCTACATTCCTTTGTGACGTTGTAGAAACTATATGAACCTCCGGGATTAGCAACTAATTTGTATATTTGCTCTTATCTTTTGAATACTGGATGGAACTAAACATTGCTAACAATTTTTGGATTACAATTCATCTACTGTATGTAACTTGAATTTCTATTTTTTGAAGAGGTATGCAAGCTTGCTAGTGAATTGGACCTTGAAATTTATGACATGGGACTATTACTTATTTCATGGCTACCTGATGCTTGAATAACACAGACCTAAAATGTCCGACAACAAGGATTTCTTGGATGCTTTAAATACAAGAACTGTGATATTTAATCCCTGATATAAAAGATGGAGCAATCACTTTGTTTAAGTAACTCAAATGGACAGATTAAAGCTAATACAATATCTATTGTAAATAATTCTCAGTCAATCACAGTACAGGTAGCAGATATTAAGGAAAACACTTGTTTTGCTTCCTAAACACACTCTGCGAGGTATTAATGTTTTTTGATTGAAAATCAGCTTATAGCATTTTGTTTTGTAGATTTGATCTATTTTGTGTTTTCCCATTATATTTTGTGTATACTAGAATACTGCCCACTACCCACACTGTTTAGGTCAGTATAAGCGTGCTTGAGCATGTGCTCAGTGTAGGTGTTATAAAAATGTTATCTTAGGCATGTCTGAGCATGCTTAGTCGTGATAAAAGCTGGCAACACAAATTAACCAGAGCAAATTTAAAGTAAGAAATGTCACAACAACTATGGTACTTCTGTTGCCTCTGTGACAAGTATATGTTTAAGATTTAGAGGTAAAACTGGAGACCAAGACAATCCATCGGCTCTTCACAGTGCGACATGTGCACTCAACATGAAAGACTGGCTAAAAAAAACAATTAACATTAAATAGTTTGGAATCTGTCCAGGTTTGAATGGAAGTCATACTTTATACAGCAGTGATCACTTTATGATACGGTGTAGGACAGGAATTTTTATATGTTCATGGTTAGAGTTTCAAATGGTGTATAGAGGACATTTTAAATTGGCTTGTGACACAGGACTGGAAATCTTGGGTATAGCAGAGGGAGTGGAACAATATAATAGGAGAGGAAAGGAAAGGGGAAAGAAAGAAGAGAAAGGAATCAGTACATTGGTGGAACCAAGAAAGTTATGACACAATAGAAGATAGAGAAAGGGCATTTGGAATGGTCAGAGCACAGCACTGCTTCAGTCCATTAGACTCAGAATTCATACCAAGTGAGTTAAAGCAAGCTTTAGGTAAAGTAAAGCATATGACAATTCCTGTAAAAAAGACAAACTAGAAGCATGTACTTAAGCCTGCATTATAGCTACAAACATTTGTAAACTAATAGAAAAATGATGACCAACAGACCATTGCCTATGTTAAGGAAAGTAGACTTCTTTCATCCTAATGTGAATTAGGATTAAAAGGGTGAAACACAGTGGATGTAGAAATGTGCCTTGAATCAGACATTGGGAAGGCACAGGCAAATAAGGAGCTTGTGATTTTAGCTTTTACTTTATGGTAAATTACATAACATGTTTAAGTGATGTGCTTTTCTAAAAAGAACAAAATCTCTGAAATACCAAACTACTAATATCTTAAGATAATATGGTTTGATTCTGGACTCCAGTCTGGTATGGACTCCAGACTAGCTTTCAAACCACGATCACAGTGTCTGGCCACTTTATTAAGTACACCTTGCTAATATCAAGTTGGACCCCCTTTTGCTGTCAAAACCGCCATAATTATTTGTTCAAGGTCCAAGGTGCTGGGAACATTCATCAGAGATTTTGATCCACTTTAACAAGACAGCATCAGTCGCTACAGATTTGTCAGCTCTGCATCCATGGTGAAATTCTCTTAGGTGCTCTTTTGGACTGAGATCTGGTGACTGTGGATTTTAGTACAATGATCTCGCTGTCATGTTCATAAATTAGTCTGAGATGATTTTATCTTTGTGACATGGTACATAGAAAATGGGTATGCTGTAGTAATAAAGGGATAGACACGGCCAACAACAATACTCAGGTAGGCAGGGGCATTTAAAAGATGCTCAGTTGGTATTAAGGAGCCCAACGTTTACCATGATATTATCCCCCACACCATTACATTACTACAAATCTGAACCATTGATATAAAGCAAGGTGGATCCATACTTGATTTACAACAAATTCTGAGATATTTCATTTTGGTCAGTGTGAATTTTATCCTCAGTTTTCCATTTGTAGCTAACAGGTGTGGTACCCAGTGTGGTTTTATGCTCCTGTAGCCCATCTGCTTAAATGCTCAATGTGTTGTTCAAACAGAGTTGCTCTTCTGCATTCCTTGGTTGTAATTAGTGGTTATTTGAGTTACTGATGTCTTGCTCTGAGATTGAACCAGTCTAGTTATTCTCATGTGGTGGTTTGGTATCAACAAAGAATTATTGCACAGAGAGCTGCTGTTCACTGGATTTTCTCTTTTCGCCATTCTCTGTAAACCCTAGAAATGGCTGTATATAAATATTCCAGTACATCAAAAGCCTCTGAAATACTCAGACCAGCCTGTCTAGCACCAAAAACTATCCCAACTTAAATCACCTTTTTTCTCTATTCTAAAATACTCTTAATGCTCAATTTCTTGACCATGTCCACTTGCCTGAATGCACTGAGCTTCTATTATGTGGCTGACTGATTATACATTTGCATTAACAGCACTTAAACAAGTGTAACATGACTAATGAGTGTTCTTCCCTAATAAGATCAGCTATAGATTATGGCCGCATGATATTTAGCATTGGAAACAAGTCTGAGAACGGTATACTGTATTAATCAGAGAAAACAGCAAGCAAAAGGGTATTACATATAGAAGTATATGCCAAAAGTAACAAAAAATGAATTACCCTAATTCTCTCTATAAGAGAAATTATGTAAATGATTCACAGGCATCCAAAGACCCTTAACCTGATTGTACATGATTGGGGGTATATAGTACTTGTAATATACCACACCTAGTGATACAGTCGTCATCATATGTTCAGCAAGTAGATAATCTGTAACAAGATATCATATATGAATCTTGTCTGAATCTTCAGACATGTCTAATAACTAATTAACTATTAACTAATAATATCTAGGAATATCAATCCTGTTATTTGGGTACTGTCACAGGTAGGAGTAGAATGTAATGAATGTACAGCTAATGTAAATCAGAAATAAATGAGAACATAGTTACCTGGATAAGACTTTGGATACTTAAAAAAGGAGCGAAGCAACTTTATAAAATCCAGAAACATGTATGAAATGGATAGATAAGCAAAGACTAGAGTTTATATGGGGCACTATCAGTTTAATAATTCCTTACAAAGGATAATAGAGCACCCAGCTTGAAAATGCTCTCTTTGTGACCCACCAAAGACAGAGACAGTAGTACAACATGGGCTAAAAGGGAAGAAATGAAACAAGAAAAATAAGAATTGGGGGTAATTAACGTAGATCATTAAATAGTCTTTAACTTTAATACACTTCTAACAGAAAGCTTGCTATTATAACGAATGCTTTTGCAACTGTAAGACAAACGGGATTGATAAACAGAATCCAGTGGAGTTTTTGTGTTTAAGGTGCTTCATTTGTTTTGTGTATTCCTGTTAAAGATGCTCCATATTTTAATCCAGTAGGTGGCGGCAATGTACCAATAATTGGTATGTCAACCGCCTAAAAAAGAAAAAAGAAAAAGAAGACTTACACAAAGAACGGTGGAATAAAGGAAACGAGTAAGGAAAGACTAAAGGAGGAAAAGAATGACTGGAAAAGGAATGGATGAAAGAAGGAATGACAGAAGTAAGGAAAGAAGGAAACAAAGGGGAAAAAAAGCAAGAAGAAGTTATTGTAAAGGTGTAAACTGGGTTATTGGATCAACTCATTTAAAAACTGAATGTCTGAGCTATTACTGTCTACCACTAAGAGTAATACAGAGTAATAAATAATGGAAACCTTTAAATTATTGGTCAGTTGGATAGAGAAAAATATACATAGACAAACCATGTAATATTATGCACTACGCAGCCAGAGTTGCAGGAGCTGTATGTTTTATTCAGGCTCGCAGGTCCAGTGTACACAAGGAGTGTTGCTGTTCGACCCTCTTTAGCTGCCAAAAATATCTTAATAATTTTTTTATGTCTCTGCTGTGGGTAACTACACACTAACAATTTACTGGCTAACCAAGGCACATATTTGAACTTGTATGTATGTACTGTATGTTGGACTGGGCTTAGTTGTAGCTTGATGTTCTGTCAGGTTTTTGCACTGGTTCTCGTGGAGCAAGAGATTGTCGCTCTGCCCCATTTGAGGATTCTAGTGTTTCAGTCCAAAGCTCATTACACACAAAGTGACAAGAGCAGTCGGAAACTGCATTGCTGGCATGAAGGTATTGATTATTGCTACAGAACCTCTTTACACCACTGTCCACAATGTAGGAGTGAGGAGCACTGTGCGGCTGGATTATAGCACCTGGAGACCACTTGTTGCTGTTGGGGTATGGGGTGATCTTGACCCCATCTCCTGGTATCAAAGAGGCACATGGACCCGTGGCTCGTTTCTGATCTAAATAGAATTTCTGAGTGTCCTTGCTCTTATCTAGGAGCTATTTAACCTTACCAGAGTCATAGCCTGCTGCTTTCAGAAGTGCACATGCTGTAGGCAATTTGTTACAAGGCCTCCTGCCCATAAGCATATGCCAAGAAGTGCAAGATGCTTGCCTGGTGCTTTACCATTTGAGTGTGGTGTGTGTGAGGATGATGTTTCATGCACAATGCCATACAGTAGCAGAACTGACTAAACTCATCTGATGAGTATTGAGGACCATTATCTAACCTTCGGCTGGCAGTATGGCTCAGTGTGCCTTTCAACTCATCCACCTCGACGAATTTTGAGTAATAATCCACAAATAAAATGTAATCCTTGCACTCAAACTCAAACAGGTCTGTAGGCACTTTTTCAAAAGGTAGCTCAGGTGTTTCTTTTTGAGTGGTAGGCTAGGCAGCCTGTTTTGAAACTCTGCACACGGAGCAGTTATTTACCATTGTTTCAATCTCAGCACTCATGTCTGGCCAGTACAGCACCTCATGAGCTCACTGTTTACTCTTACCATGTAAAATGGGACTGATGTATGAGCCCCAACATATGACTTCACATGGAAGGTGGTGCTACTATTTGCAGCCCTTTGTACACAATGCCATCTAATTAAAGCTAGCTGGCTTCTGGAGTCCCAGTAAAGCTGGGCCGAAATTGGAATTTCACATCTGTGGCCATCCATGCTAAATTATCTTTCTGAGAGGGCCTCACTCTTCCTTAGTACGAACTTGAAGTTCAGCATACTTCTCATCACAGACAGATATGTAGCTGATCATAGAGGCACACTCCAAGTCATTCATCTCCGGCTTGCCAGTGCAAGTTGTGCCCTGGACAATGTATCAGCTCCATGTCTTTCCCTTTCCTGTACTTTACAGTGATGTCATACCTCTGACGCTACAGATGCATTTGCTGGATGTGCATAGGGAGTTGACAGTAGTGATTTCTTGAAGATGTCTTTGAGCGGTTTATGGTCATTGAAGACCGTTACATGTACGGTACGGTTGTATGTACAGGTACGGTGAAACTTTGTGCAGGCATGTACAATAGAGAGCATTGCCTTCTCTATTTGTACGTAACGAGATCCTGTTTCTGTTAATGACCTAGATGAGAAGCCAACAGGTTGGTCCTCATGAAGAAGGACAGCTCCTAGGCCATAGCTGCTGTCATCACATAAAATATCTACTGGTTGCTCTGGATCAAAGAACTTTAGCACTGGTGGCCATGAGCACAAGTCCTTCAGCTGATCAAAAGCCTGCTGCTGTGCTGGTTGCCATGCAAATTCTACATTACTTCTGAGAAGCTGCCGTAATGGAGCACTGAAGGTCTCTGGTGCACATTTGACACCAAAGGGCAATCTCAACCACCTAAATATGCCTATTTGAGTGTTAAACATCGTGAGGAAGGATGACATTTCATTCAGAGAAATCCTGACTGGGCATCCAGAACTGAAAAAAAAAAACTTTTGCACCCAGAATAGTGGAAGCAACTTATTATATGGTTCGCATTGGATGGTGCTCTTTTTTAATGACCTTATTCAGAGCACTAGGGTCAATGCTTTTGTGATATAGCCATTGTCTACCATCTAATGGAGCTTCATTTTGAGTGCTTCTGGTTATCACCGCACTGGATGAACCACACCCTTTGCATTTGGATCAACCTTAATAATTTATTTCCTGGTAATGTGCCAGTGGTAGGCACCAATTCTGAAACATCATTCAGACCAAATGGTTTATTTTGCTTTTTTGAGGCCACACTGTCCCTGCTTGCCTAACTTGTTTCAGTGCCATTTTGTAGGAAATCAAGACGACAGATCAGGCCTAGAGCCTCTGCTGTTTGTCACTTAGAACATTCTCTTGCATTATGTTCACAACTTCAAATTCTGCTGTTACTTCACAGTTCTTGTATTTCACCATCAGATCAACTGTACCCACTGGGTTTGGCTTGTGATTGGAGTAAGACCGCAGCACTGTGGTTGAACATTTCAGCTCGCCTGGGTGCATAAGTAGCTGATTGCTATTTAAGTGTAGCGTGTTACACTTTGCACCTGTGCCTATTCTGAATTTTGTTGTGGACAGTATTCTTACTGTCCATTCGTCTTCTGGAACTGCTGCAATGAATTTAACTGCTTCCATCACATTAAAAAACATTTAAAAATATTTTGAGGTCAGCTTGCCTGCACTGCATGTCTGACATCTATGTAGATTCCAGTTTAGGTCATTCCAAAACCGTCATTCATTTTTAAAGAGCTTCATGGTTAAATTTGGCACTTTTGTGGCATTTCTGAAGAACCTTGTAGACCAGGAGCAGTATTCATCATTGTTCCTCTTTGCTCTTTACTTAGGAACTTGCCAGTACTCACACTTATCACTTAATTTATATTTACAATATTCACATTATTTTAATTTAATGGCAGCATTGTAGCATATATGAAGTCAATAATAATACAAAAATGTTAGAAAATAAAAAGCATCATGCACTTCACTGATTCCTTTTATTCTGAGGCACTGCGGCAGAGAGAAACAGACTTGGCAGATGCCATGCTTGCTAACTCTGTTTCCTTAATAACGAAAGTTGGATGTTTGTCAGAAATGTAATCATTCATAATTATGATCATCATAGTCATTCTTTGTTCAGTTTCATGGTTAAGATGTTGTCATTAGGTAATGTTGTAAGCTAATGTCAACATGTTGTTGTTATATACTGTCTCATGACTCTTGCCTCCAGACCATGTTCGTGCAAACACTGCAAACAAGGGCACTACTGCTCTTGAACTAGAGTTTTATATATCCTTTTATAGCATTGTCCTGTTTTGCTAGAGTCAATTATAAATAATCTGTTTAGAGGATCCCATGGCAACTGTGTCTGTGCACAACACCCTGAAATAATATAGTAAACACTGCAGCTCTAGACTTACCAAGTCAATTAAGTTCCAATAACATCCAAAATGTATTTTGTAAAAGGACTTCCATACAAACAACCATGCTATAATTCACATAAGAACAGTATTTCTGTGTTTTCTACATTCTGATTCTTGTCTGTCTGACATTTGTTTACTCACATTCTAACAAACTGAGTAACATTAAATATGTCATTTAGCAGATGCCCTTTTCCAGAGCGACATACAACTAATGCGATACGATACGATATCAATAAGTTAAAGTAGTAGTTAAATATGGCGATGTTTTGACATCTTATTATGAAATTATTTGACTTTATCATTCAATATTGTTTTCATGTATGTCCTTGCCATGTTACACTGTTTTGTGCGTTCCACATAGTTATTGATTATAACCAGTATGACATATTGTTGAGTCTTTGCTAGAAATAACGCTATAATTTAGGCTGCTACAATAGCACCTATAAGTTTTTGTTTATTTATCATTTATAATTTAAATGCAGTACCTTATTAATAGTTGAAGCCAAGAGGCATTAGACACCCACCTCACTATGTCACTTTGTCTGTATCATTGCCACAATCAAAATCATACCTACAAGCTGTTATTTATAGGACTGAAATGCATACACACAAGGGAAGATATATGATTGATTGTATATATATGTGGAGTCAGTAACATAGGCACTAGCTAAACTGCTTTGGCGACAATGTATAATATTAATGAAAAATTATTTATTGTCTTAAGTTTAAGGGCATCTGTGTCAGCAAATCAGTTATTTGTATACAGAGAACTTAAAGTTATTCTTTAGATTCACCTTCTAATTGTTAATGCTAGAACTGATCAAATAAACTCTTTTTTTAATATTGATTCCGAATTTGGTGCTTAATGTATATACAACAGATCAAACAAATTAGGTTTTGTATGAGTATTTCTACATGGCGTGCATGATGGGACTGTTAATTTACAACATTAGATTGTTTATTTTATATTCATTTTTGTGTAATATACATATTTTTCTCCAAATTGTGTTCTATATTTCATATGTATGTAATATAAATGGTAATATATGTATGTAAGATTGATGAGGAGGTGGTTTGCATTATGTCGGCAGATGATAAGCCATCTTCAGTTTCCATCTGGCCATATATAATCTTTGTTTGTCATGGTGTGTGTGTGTGTGTGTGTGTGTGTGTGTGTGTGTGTGTGTGTGTGTGTGTGTGTGTGTGTGTGTGTGTGTG
>JAUZST010029126.1:0-29712 GCA_034779995.1 Parotocinclus haroldoi | reverse complement strand
CACACACACACACACACACACACACACACACACACACACACACACACACACACACACACACACACACACACACGACGGTGGAATTGTCTCCTGCAGAACTGTGTTATGATTAAATTATGATGCAATTTACAGGGCAGAAACACAATGTCAAGGTACTGAGTGAGGTGTGTGTGTGTGTGTGTGTGTGTGTGTGTGTGTGTGTGTGTGTGTGTGTGTGTGTAAATAAGAGAGAGAGAGAGAGACAGAAAGAAACAGACAGGTAGGTAGTGAGACACAAAAGAGGCATGGAGATGGCACACAATTGCTTTAATCAGAGCGTGCACATCAGGAATAGCAGAACATAAGGAATATTTCAGGAAAAAAAGGTCTATAAAAAAGTGTATTGGGCATGGCGCCTCTCAGACTGGACAGGACTAAGCAATGTTTTACTAGGTTAGGTTGTATGTATTTGGTACGGCAAAGGGTTCGCTCATTTTTATTTCCGTGGTGTTGCTTGTAAATCTTTCCTTTTCATGTTTCAACCATTCTTTTCCCCGGTCAGTGAGTGTCTCGGAGTGCATAGCACTCCAATGTAAGCATGCACTAAACGGGACGGCAGTCCATCCTGACTAGTCTTTCCTCTCTAAGCCTGTTGTCCTGCATGGTCAGAAGGCGCATCCATTCATACTGCATCGGTGAGCTAGTGTACTGACCATACATCACCCGAGAGTCTCCTTGTACATCTCATTGTCTTCACACGGAGCCCACAAACTATTTCATTGCATCATAGCCAAGTAGCATCTGGAACAAGGCACAGAGCTCTGCTTTAACAGCTAAGCAGCTCAAGTTGTTCACGTAAGCAATATAGCAACAATTTTCTATGCTGAAAACTTTATGTTTACATGTTGCTGTTGACACCTACATGGAACTTCCCAACAGTACATTACTGTATTTGAACCAACAGTGCCTGTAACCTACTTTTTTTTTTTTTTTTTACTTTGCCGATATGTCTGTGTTATGCGAAGAGTGTATGACAGCAGGCGTGTAGATGTAGAAAAAGCTGAGAGAACAGTGTGATGCCTCCCTAAGGGCTTTCACTCTCTTCCCAGCACTCACACTGTCATGAACACACATTCTGCCATTCATCTGAGCTGTGCAGTCAGAAAGGCTCTAGGATTCTGGCTACATCCAAATGCCCAGTGAGATGCATACAGGTTGGACCAAAAGCACGAGGGAGAAAGCTTGTTCTGCAGCCAGCAACCACTCGACGACCAAATAAGATCAAGGAGTGTTGACTGAGTGTTGAATGGACTTTCCTCCACAGTCACCTGACTGTTACCTCTGATACCGTCAGAATTTTGGGGGCAGTTGAAGACCAACCAAGCATTCAGTCACAAGATGCTGTGAGGGACGAATGGTGATCTTGATTTTATATATATATATATATAAAACAAAAACGACATTTCACTCGATCGTGTGCCGATTATATGACTTATAATGGAAAACATTTCAATTCATATTCAATTTGAGAAGCAGAAACATTTTCACTGGTGCGCTCAGACTTTTGGACCCTGCAGAAATGAATATGGTAACACTGACATTCAATACGCTTGTGGATTTTAATAAACAAGGCCTTGTAATGAATGTGCACATAGGCTTATTATCAAGTAACACTACTCTGTCGGTTAAACATCTGTCGGCTGATGTTTGTCCCCCCCTGAAATTTCAGAGCAACGGAACGGTGAGAGTTCACATTAAAGCCGCCAAACCATTTACAGTTTTACTATGAAATCTCACAGTACATTTTTTCCCCCTGGGAAAACCTAAATTCATGGCAAGGATGCCATTCAGAAACCGTTTGCATTGCAGGACTTCCTAGATTTCATTTTTCTCTACTTAGCTGCTGAAGAGAGTAGGATTCCGTTATGGTCTGAGCAGCCTTGGTGTGATCTCGTGGAAATGATTAGGTCTAGTGACTGCTTTCCACGTTACCCTAACGTCTACGTCCTGCTTCTTGATTACATCTGAAGAACATCTAAAGAACATCTACATGTTTTGGAGGACCAAGGCTGTGCTTCATGCGTACTAAATCATATCGGCTTTAAAAAGAAATCTCAACAGTTCACGGTCTGTATCACAGCACCATGGCCAAGTGTTATGCCATCTGGAACAAGGCACAGAGAGGTCTCTTTTAGCAGCTAAGTAGATGAAGTTGCGAAGATGACAATTCCCAATGTGTCATGCTTAACTGTGCCAACGTGAAACCATGCACAAGATCAGGTCTTCACCAGTCTTCTAAACCAAGCTTTATGCAATTACAGCCAATAAAGAAAATTATAATTACAATCAAACATAAAAAAATACTTGTTTGGAATCATTAAGTATTAATCCTGAAGCAAGTCAGTTTTACTTGCATCGTTTGACCTCTATGTTATGTTCTGAGAAATTGCACATTATTGATCTGGACGATGTCCAAACACTATATTCTATACTTTGGCGTGTATTGCGTATTAAATAAAAAGCTGTTTTCCAGACATTAACCACTACATATTGGTCTTCTATTTTTTAATTAACTACTTAGGATGAAAAAAAAACTTTCATTGTTCCACTTGATTTGCTCGGCCCCTTTGTACCTGCACTCTCTCTCTCTCTCTCTTTCTCAATGAGAAACTATCTTTTATGTGACAGTGCAACATATCCTGTTTTATTTATTGTGCAAGAGAGCAAGTATTTCAGGAAGTGATCATGGAACTGACAGGCTGTGACAAATGAGTGCATTTAAACTCTGGCATCTGCATTTGCAACAACAGTTTTTTTTCCCTTCACTCTGCTTAAGCAATCTTGGTGCTTATAACGAGTGCAATACTAGCCAAATGTTGCTCAGCATGCAGTCTGCTCATGCTAACACTGCACGTGTTTAGTAAAACTTTTTGGTTCGTACCATGTATGTGAATTCTAAAGTATGGCAGGGAAAGAGTGTTACGATAGGGCGTCCCGGAGATCTCGCAAGACCATTCCTGGTCCCGCTAAATCCCCAGGATCCCTATCGGGTCTTAAGACCGAAGCCCATAATGCAGTATCCACAGACAGAACATTTATCCGAACAAAAACACACATAGCAGGCATTTAACCGATAGTTGCAAACGTAATCCACACACGAGTCCGGTAGGGGCTTTGAGCTCAGAGTCCAGAGTCCCGTGGTGGGGCCAAGGGACCCACTCCAACGCTGTCCAGGAGTCCGCAAACAGCCTGGGCGCTGAGAGTCCACTGGGTTGAGGTCCAGGGCGACAGGGTCCCAGGGGTTCACGAACAAGCTGGAGTGAAGCGGGTCCCATGGCGATGGTGGGGGTCGTGGTACCGCCATAATGGCTCCGCGCCAGAGGGTCCAGAGCCAGGGTAATGCAACAGCGCCTAAGGGAGCCGTGGTACTGCGAACGAGCCCGTAAAAAGGAAAAGAAAAAGAAAACTAAAAGCAGCCTGAACAGAAAAAGGTAAAAGGACAAAAAGGGGGAAAAATAAAGGGAGGCTTTAAATCTGGAGATCTGAAGACGGCCATGATGTCTGAAGATCCGAGGGGCTGCCATTCTAGCCGCGGGTCTAGGGAACAACCCCCTCCAGCCTCATGTCCCGGGCGCCATCAGCTGCTGGGGAAGCCGAGCGGGAGAGTCCTAAACGGACTGTAAAAACGAAACAAAACAAACACTGCACGCACAAACAAGGGGAACACTCAAAACGTAACGCAGACAAACGGGGGATAACGTAATGTAACATAATGTAAACCCTAACAGAAGATGCACAAAGCTGCTTCTGTACTGGTTTTCTGTACTAATGTGTGATAACTGACGTGTTGAATTCTGCGGTTTGTTCTCTTTGAGGTTAGACAGAAATGATATTTGGTATAAATAGTATTATAAGGGCACATACACCTACGTATAACATGTACGTATCGCAAATGTGCAGCTGAAAAAAGGCTCTAAACACATCTCCGTTCCAAAAATGAGATGTGCGTGTGATCATATGACCGGTGATGGTCTTTACTTCCCATTCTTAACTCCCACCTCTGCTTGTGGGTCTGCAGTTTCTAAGTTTCTTTTACAGTATATAAATAAGCAATTAGTGTCCAGTATAGACCAGCATAGAGTAACATGATGTGCTGAGCAACACTGCACGAGATGACTCAGATGTCAGAGTTTCTAATAAAGCACCAGGGGTGTTATTTGCAGAGCCACACAGCCCTCTTGTCATCCTAGAGAGAGGCAGACTTACCTTCAGCCAATATGAGCAGCAGATCAGCGCCCGTCGTGATTTCATTCGGCTTGTCCATAAGGAGACGGAGTTTGAGAAGCAGGTAAGTGCTGACATGACATTCCCTTTTCTGAGCACCAGTCTTCTGTTATAGTTCCCAAAAAAAAGCTTCCCTCTGCAAAAGCATAGCTCTACCGAAGTACACTAGTTTTAAAGTTACCCTACCCTACTCTGTGAGCCCTTACACACTTGCATCGCTGTTATGTTTTTGCACATACCATCTGTAATGTAAAATGAATCTTGACACTGCGAACCTATGAACCCAACAACCCTTGCCCCTGATGCCGTAGTCTTTGTGATTTTCAGCTGGAGTTTGTAAGGAAGCGTTACCATAAGGACGTGCTGAATAACCCAGTTCTGATGCTGAACTTTTGCCCGGATTTGCTCTCTGAATCTTTTGAGCTTCAGCAAGCCAGCAGAGAAATTCTGTTCCTCATCGACAGCAGTGCCAGCATGACACAGCACAGCATCAACAAGATCAAGGTGAAGAAAAAGTCTTCCTTTAGTAGTGAGCAAGCAATTAAATAATGTTTTCCCTAATAACTTGGCCCATTACACATTTCAAATCAGCTTACAAACTCCTCTTAATGTTCCTTACATTGGAAGTGATGCCAGTTTGCCCTCCTCAAATTTACACTTCTCTCCTCTTCTGTCCCAAACAGGAAGGCATGCTGGTGGCCATTAAAAGCCTTCCGCTTGGCGTACTGGTGAATGTTGCCAGCTTTAGCTCCACTGTAAAGCATCTCTTTTCCTCCAGCAAGCCCTGTACAGATGTGAGTGCTAACCTGTTGTAATTCTTAGCATAATTTAGTTTACTCCGGTGTTTGCGTGTTCTCTTATAAAGTTTGTCATGATTGCAATGATACTGCTTCAATTGTGAGAAATAATCACATTGTATGATTTTTAAATAAGTCTGTTAGAAATATGGTGCAGTCGTCCTGTCCCCTTTGGAGAAATGCACCCCCAAAGTAAGATGTTTCCACCCCCATGCTTCACGGTTGGGACGGTGTTCTCATCCTTCTTCTTCCTCCCAACACGGCGAGTAGAGTTCATACCAAAAAATGTTTCTTCCATTTTCTAATAATTATACCAACAGTTGTTTCTTCTGAACAAACTGTAGCCCATCCCGGCATTGTGCAGGTCTATAATTTTGTCCCTGGTGTCCTTAGGCAGATCTTTGGTCTTGGGCATGGTGGAGAGGTTGGAGTGTGATTGATCGAGTGTGTGGACAGGTGTCTTTCATACATAGGTGCAATAAATACAGGTTGAATAATATAATGCAGAATAGGAGGGGCTTCTTAAGGAAAACTAACAGATCTGTGAGAGTTAGAATTCTTGCTGGTTTTTGGGAGATCAAATACGTATTTCATGCAATAAAATGCAAACGAGTTATTTATAAATCATACAATGTGATTTTGTGGATTTTATATAAATGCTTATTTTCCCCCCGTTACTACACTGCTTGCAAAAAATTGGGGGATATTTCAAAACGAATACGAAGAGATAAAAAAGAAGTATTGGTAAGCATTCTAACCAAAACATTAAGAAAAGCAAACTACAAGTCAAAACAAGTTGTTCTATAATGCAAATGAGATGCAAAAACAACTTTTATTTCATTGGTGAAAATGCACAGTATAAAAGGATGAAAGTGCTGGAGTATCCGAACGTTTCCTGATCTTGATCAGTGAACATCCTGTAATTTCTCCGCCCTTACAATTCCTCTGTAACACGATTTTACGATTTGGAGAGTCATAGGACGTCCTGAAGCTGCTCAAACACAGACAAGAGTGGAAACATCCCAAAGCGTGATTAACAGACTGTGGAATTGTTATCAAAAGACTGTAAGAGTACGAAGAAGGCAAGCACAGGGCAGCCCATCTGCCACGACAGCAAGAGATGACCTTATTGGCAAGAAGAATCAGGCACAGCAATACAAAAGAGTTGTTGGGACGGTTTCTTGCTGCCACTGGACGACGGATCTGCACCGGGACCATACGAAATCAGCTCCATCATGTGGGCCGACGAGCATCGTCACTGGACCCGTGATGAGTGGCCAGCTGTCCTCTTTTACGAGTCACAGTTCGGTTTGCAGCCTGGAAATCACGGGAAAACCCATGTTTCTTGCGTGAAGAGGAATCCTTTGGTGATGCTGGAATCATGGGCATCTTTTTTGCATGATCAATGTGGATCTCTGGCTGCTGTCAGATCCTGAGATGAGCTCCTGCCCTCTATAGTGGTTACATACATGGTTGGGATGTACTGGGAAGCCGTGTGGCAAACCGTCCAGTGCCCCACAATATGTCTTGAGATGGAAGTTGCCCTGGAGCAAGAGTGGCAAGAACCGCTGGATAATCTGATCCTGTCCATGTACCATCACTCACATACACCCTACTGAACAGTCTCGTCCAGTTTAGCATGCTGCTGCTCATCCCATGGCTATCTCACTTAATACTCAATCTTGATCACTGAGTTTGCATCTCTTCTCAGCCTTGGGTCAATTTGGAAAACCAACATAATAATAATAATAATAATAATAATAATAATAATAATAATAATATAGCCCTCGAACAGTTAATGTAATCTAATTTACAGACTAACATACTACCTTATTTTAGAGAGAAAGAGAGAGCGTGTGCGTGTGTGTGTGTGTGTGTGTGTGTGTGTGTGTGTGTGTGTGTGTGTGTGTGTGTGTATTGGGGTTATGATGGGCATTTCATTGAAAGCAGCCTTCCATGCTGATAACAATCCCTGTCCTGGCTGGAACAGCTGCTTGGTTGCCATGGCACTGCAGTATCAGATTTTAGCTGCTCTAGGGTCTTCCAGAACAAACACCACATAAAAGCACAGTTAGCCATATGGTGACCTGCTTGACATTTTGCATGGATTAACCAGAGCTAGCTGGATTTAGAGAATGAGTGTATTGTTTATCCGAAGTACCAAACAAAGCTAATTATGAGCCATTGCCAGAGGATACACCATGCAAACTGCATACATAAGTATAATGTGGGTAATGTAACCCCTGGTCAGTGCCCGTGCTACCCCCAATTGGGGCAAAGTGTAACATGAAGTCATGCCTCCCATTACAAGGACGACTGGAACATGGGAAGATAGGTGGTGTGCAGGGAACACACACTAGACCAGACACTATACAATCTGGACAAACCCAGTCAACAGAATACGTTTCATCTCACCAGAGGCAGGATATTGTGGGACTGTGGTAGCCTAGCGGTTAACGTACCAGAAGGTCCAGGGTTCAAATCCCACCTCTGACAAGCTGCCACAGTTGGATCCTTGAGCAAGACCCTTAACCCACAATTGCTTAAAGTGTAAGACTGTATTAATTGTAAGTCGCTCTGGATAAGAGCGTCTGCTAAATTCTGCAAAAATATTATGCACTGTAGAGAAGGAAATATCCAAATCCCTTCTGATCTTTCTTTAAGGAATGTTGTTTTTTTGCTCAAACACAAAGCCTTTCGTGGATGCTGCTTTTGTACCAAATCATGATCTTGTCATTTAGGTGATTTTTACAGGTTATATTAATACCCCATGTCAGCCCTAAATCGTTGGGTTTTTTTTGGAAAATCTTTTCAATTTTTTGGAATGTGTTGCAGGCCTGAAATGGAGGAATTGCACGTACATTAACGCATGAAATGAGGATGACCAGACACAACATGAAATATCTCAGGTTGGTACTGTCTGCAGTGAAATTAAATGAAACATAAATGTAAGAAACTTTGCTGTTTTGATGTTTGCATTTCCATACTGTACCACTTTTTCTTGATTTTGGGTTGAATGGTTATTTTTGTATTGTTAGAAACTTTGAGGTTGTATGGTGGAGAGTTGTGGTATATATGGGGCAGCAGAGTGGAGGTTACACTGCGGGAGGTTCCCAAGAGTCCAGCATGCTGGCAAGGGTCCCGTTCACCTTATTGCTCTGCCAGGTGTGACAGATTTGGCAGGGGTGCAGGGCTCCGTTCCAGCGCTCTTCACAGTGTGGAGGGAAAATGAAAAAAGACTCACGGACACTCTTTTTCTTGGTCTTCTTCTTTTTCTTCTTCGCTCCAGAGTTATCTCCCTCCTCTCCATCTGCTAAATAAAGGGGCGTGATGATCGGTGTCAGGCGTTGCACCGACATAACTCCATTACAAGTGTTTTATGGTAGGGGGTTTGGGGGTTCACCCAAGGCACTGTACCTTCTGCCTCCTCGTCCCTCTCTCTTTCTTCCAGCTTGTTTTGCTCCTGCAGTTTGCTCGCGTCCCCATCGCTGTCCTCCTCCCCCGCTTTGGCACGTCCTGCTGCAATGTCACACAAACACACACACACACACACACACACACACACACACACACACACACACGTGAACTAGCCTATAAGCAAAGGAATTGCTAACTGCACAAATTCACTGGAAGCTGCAATCATCAGCTTTGCCCGTGAGACGTCGAGGCAACTGATTGAGTGGCTCAGCTGAGAGTCAGATTGGAAGGGGGACAGGTTCATCCACCGTAATACATCAGAAGATGGAGAACTTGGCACACAATACGGTATACGCATCACCGTATACGTACGACCTTGGGGAGACGGTGAACTCACTGTGTGCCTCAATCTGTAGCATAAATTCAACACGTTTCCATTTATTTGATACTGTATTAACGTAAAAGCCTGTGAGCAGGTGCTAAAGTGTGCAGTGTTTACGGTGTAGTCCAGGAGCAGTGTGTACACGATGTACACTGGAAGCCTAGATTTAGAATTACACAAACACAAAGACACTACAAAAGTACAACAAGTGTGTATAGTCTTATAGAAAGGATGTCCCATGTGCCTCTGTAAAATGTTGCCGTGCATCACTAACAGCATGGCAAATAAAAGTCCATTTTATCCTGGAATGCAGAACTACATTTACTACAGGAACTACATTTCCCATAATGCCCAAAGATTCTTCCAAAAGCTTGAGTGGATAACGTTTTCAGTCAGAACCAATTTCTTTCGTTTTTTCCTATAGAGAAATACCAAGGTAATGCTAGTTCATAGCTATGTGCTTGTGCCATATAGTAAAGCACTAAAGAAGTTATATTAATGTAAACAAAATTAATGCAATTAATCTTAATTTCTCATCCATAGCAGAGTAACGGCCACTTCAGGGACTCAAACGTATTCTCTCCTACAAAAGGAGCTGAGGTTATGAACTCACCACTGGGTTATGGTCAATGCCCAATATGGCGTTTTAGCATGCTGGGGCTCGAAGTCCAAAGTTGTTCAGTGAAAACTGCTTTGAGACAATGTTCTATTGGTGGTCCGATGCGTGAGCGGTGTCTTATCTGGAGCACACTTACACCAAGCCCCTTATTTATTAATTAATATCAATTAGGATTAAACTGACTGATTAAATGATCAATGTTATACTCCAATGAACTACAGTGTGAGATACAGGAGTCAACGTGAACAGTCAACTTAACACAAAATGTCTGAAAGGGTTAATCTTGCACCACTCGGGAGATTTTGACCCACGTGTCTTTCACAAACGCTACGCTCTGAAAAAGTAGTTCTGCCGCTTACACATCAGAAACGACTAGTGAATGAGTCGAGCATTATTTGCTGCTGTAAAAGGTGATAAGATCTATACACCAACACAACAAGAGTTATTCTTGCACAACTTTGGAGATTTTGGCCCACAGTAAAGGGGACACAAACTCTAATCTCAAACACTAGATCTACCCACACTAGTCCTTAAACGAGCTTAACACGACTGACCAATATTTCAACATTTTATTCTACAAAAGCAAAACTTTTCTTAACTTCCACTATTGGATTTCCACCACAGTGTTCCTTTAACAGGATTCAGTTCCACCGTCTGCAAATACAAATACGAATATCTCATTCAGTCTTGAATGAAACGCAATTTGGTAATAAAAAGTGCTTTGCCATGTGGAACTGCATCTCAGTCTGTCTTAAGGTAACGGTGAGTCACTGCGGCACATACCTGGCTCGAGCTTTGTAGTCACACTGGCTGAGTCCCAAATGTATCTATTAGACATAAGGTGCAGTATATATAGCATGGCGGCTTGGTTTTTTTAGACGATATTCACTCATACGTTTAATAATCTGCCATATTTACAGTACTGTGCAACGGTCTTGGGCATTCTATACTTTTCAATTTATATTCTGCTCCTTTTTTTGTTTAAATGGTCATTGTGCCTTATAGTTCAGACACATTAAAGTCCATCTGTTTCTCTACATGCTTTGTTCGTTCCCCTTTACTTGTTTCTCTAATGGTCAGGACCCCCACAGGACCAGCACAGATCAGGCTATATGTAGGTGGTCGATCATTCTCATCACTGCCCTGACACTGAAGTGGTGGTGATGTTTTAGTGTGTGTAGAGCTGGTATGGTTGGATCAAAACACGGCAGTGCTGCTGGAGCTTTAATCCAATATTCTAACTACAGGATGTTGATGGCTGAACATTTGTGGCTGGTGGACCAATTTCTGTCCTGCAGTGAAACTGAGGTGTTTAAGCGCTCCGGCAGCACTGCTCGTGTCAGTGCAACACACACTACCACACTACCTCCTTATCAGCATCTGTCCAGTGCTGAGAATGATCCACCACTCAAATACAGCCTGATCTGTGCTGATCCTGTGGGGGTCCTGACCATTGAGAACAGACTAAAGGGAACAAACAAATGTATGTAGAGAAACAGATGGACTGCAGTTTGTATAAGTTTGTATAACTATAAGGTAAGTGACCACTAAAATAAAGAAGAAGCATTAGCTGATGCCCCCCAGCTGTGGGGGTGTCCGGTTGGTGCAGCGGTCTAATATGCTAGCCAACCCACACAGGGACCCAGGTTTGAGTTGTAGTTGTGTCTTGCAGCTGGGTTGAGCATCACATGTGGACATATATCTTTCTGTGGAAAAGAAGGCTGGTCATTAGTCCTGTGTTGGAAGGGATGCCGGTCAGTGGCATGTCAGAAGCCCCATGACCTTGGCCGGGAAAACGTGAGGTTAAAAAGTCAATGACATGACACAACCCCGACCCCATTCCTGAGTTTGCACTTCACCTCTGGCGAAGTAGAACTAAGGAACACAGATACACACAGCTTTTGATCATTCAGGTGCCAGACCCTCTGTCTCTCCCACGCCAGACGTCCAAACTCTCCTGACCTATCAGCACATACCCTTGTGCTGAACCAGACCCTTGTTGCTCTCCTAGTCATTAGACTTTCCTGGCCAGACCCAGAAAACAGCAAGATATTTTACCAACTCAAAACACAGATTGTGCCTCTGCCAATGTGAGGACTGAGTTCTCAGTTTTCATATATGTACTTCTAAATATATTCATATATGTGCTTCTAAATTCTGCATCACCAAGAGCTCAAAGTCAATTAGAGCACTTATCCAGAGCAAATTACAACTAATATAATCTTACAATCCAAGCAATTGGGTCTTCTTAGTGGTCTTGCTCAAGGACCCAACAGTGACAGCATGGCAGAGGGGAGATTTGAACCCTGGACCTTCTGGTCCATAGTTCAGTACACTAACCTACCCCAGTCACTCAGGTAGCGGGAGCTGATTCTGTGGCATATGACTTAAGAAAAAAAAAAACCTAATAATGTATGGTGAATCTTTTGATGTTTTTTGGGCATCAGATTCTTTGGAAACACTGTCCCATGACAATTTACAGGGTTATTATTGGTGCTCTCACGATCTGTAACAAGGGTGCCAATACATCTGGACACGTACAAGGTCTATGGAGTGTGTCATGCATTTGTAACTTACATGCAGGAAAATGATTTAGTGTAAATAAAAAAGATTGTAGATATTGTAGTTGCTAAGAAATACAAATGGTTTAAAACAGCTATCCTTTTTTTTAAATAGAAAATTGGTATTTATATTTTTTATTAAACCTTTGTTATGGAAAGAATTCCTTCATTTTCCTAAAGCTTCAAGAAATGAATTCATGAAACTAATTAATAAAAACATAAAATGTTTAATTGTTAACTAATATGAACTATCACAGTATAAGCTTACAAATAAAAACATCCTGTATATAATTATTAAAATAATTAATTGACGAACTAGTGAAGGAACACCTCAGGCAAAACAAAACATTTAGCAAAATATATTAATTTATACTTAATATATTAGAAATTTCCTAGGGCGTTCACTCTACGTGTGGAAGTTATAATGCACATTTTTCTGATTTAACTATTGGTTTTATCAAAGGCTGCCAATACTTGAAACATAACTTTCGTTTGCCTATTAACTCAATATTACAAATGTATCATTTGAAAAACGTATTAGTTAATTAAGGAAGCCGCGCTTCTAATTAATCAGCAGTGCCATCTTGCACACTTTAACATACAGTGCGTTCATTAAGCTGAGCTCTTGAGCAATGCACCGGTCTCGTGTTTACCCGGTAACAACGGCTTGCTCTTCTTCTTCCTCTTCTTCTTCTTCTTTTTGCCCGTATCGGACTCTCCGTGCTCTGCCGCGTGCCCGTTCAGCAGGGGTTCGTCCGCGTCCCGCTGCCCCGGCAACAGCACGTCGGCTCCCGCAAGCTCCTCCATCATCACCCCGCTGAAAGGCAGCAACGCATCCGCAGCTGGAACCTGCTCCAAGTGGGCGGGGCCACATCACACTATGGGCGGGACCGAACAACAAAGTGGGCGTTTTCATGTACGGTGTAACCCAAAAGTTTGCGCACCTCTGGTGAAATGACTTTTCTGGATCTTTTATCCGCGGGAAGGGAGGCGCCACCGGGACTACAGCCGCCCCCTAGTTGCCGCTGTATAGCAGTTTGAAGGAAGAACAATAAGATGAACAATAACGCCACAACAGTGGGATAAATTACATAAAACAATGGCTCAGGTTTCATTGATTACACTGAGCAGTTTTGCTTTTTAAAGCAAAGACAATGAGATTATGAGATTATTGTGACATTCTGTCAACAAAATAGTTTCACCTTAGTTGCATTAAAATAACTATTAAATCGCATAATGATGCTGACTGGAGGCGTGTACTGCATAGCCTGTGAGTGCTGAGGGGCGGAAGAAGCCGATGACTTTTATAGACCCTATAAATCTATGAACATTTGACACATTTGTGGGGTTACCCATAGCTCAAAAGCATAAACAACATCAGTGCAGAATCAGAGGTTGTTAAACTGCCTAATGAAGTTCGTCTACTGTACTTGATAGATCTGACCGATTTTGTACCTGGTGACAGCAAACCCCACAACTGATTCGCTCTGCTTTTGTTTTTGAAACCATCAGGTCAGTTATTTCTGGCTGTGTCGTCAGATGAGGATAAACAGGAGTCATTTCCACATCTTTTTCATGTGTCACTCCACCTTCATCTTCCATATTTAGGCTCCATGTTTCTGATGGCTGTCATCATAGGATTGGTAACCTGTCATCATGTGGAACTGATCTCATGGCTGATCTCACGGGAGTTTACATCTAGGCCACCCATGGAGAACAGGGTCCTTTTTGAGTCTTGGTCCTCCCAAGCTTTCTTACTTCCACATTCAGAGAGTTTTTCCTTTCCACTGTCACCCTAGGCTTGCTCAATTTGAGATTGGCCTTTTAAGATAATATAATATTGTAAAGCTGTCTTAAGACAATGTCCCATTGTAAATAGCTCTATATAAATAAATATGACTTGACTTTTTCTTCTTTATTCAATTCATGAATACATGAATGATGACAGGTAACTATTTAAAATTGTATTTGCCGTTTACACTACATATTTATTCAATTACAAAATATTACATTTTGATTTTACTGATTTGTAAAACTATAAAATAAATTCTAATGATACAAAGTTGGTACATATCTACTAAAGATAATGTTTTTTTCATCCTAAAGAAACAGGGATGTCAACAACATTCACCACAACTGTAAGACTGAATCTGGAATAAACTTGGAATGAAATTTGATTAAGGTTACCTGGGATCCATGCCTTGCATGATGATCTCATCCTGTTTGCATTCAACCATGTCATTGGTAAACATGGCATGGAAATAGGGAATGGAGGCAGCCAAAACAATCCTGTGGGCACTAAACTTATGATCTCCCACCTACAACACACAGCAGAAACACACAGCATTAAACCAAGGTAAAAACAATACACATACACAGAAGATAATCACATTCTAATGTTACCATAATCCAGGACTTCATATTATTTTACTTACAATTTAAAAGAATATCCCACTCATTCAGTCGCTTCCGAAATTCATTCTAATTGGTATTGATCAATATACCATTTTTCAACTGATATTGTATGGATGTTATATTAAACTTTATATTAATGTTTAACTTTGTTTATTTTAATATGTGTTTTAACCATGTTTAAGGTCAAATATGCACTGCAATATTCTCCTGTGCCAAAGTCGCTCTGGACAAAAGCGTCCGCCAAATGTAATGTAATGTAATGAGGGAATTTGACAGTGCAACACGTAGGGAGTCATGTGGTGGGAAATGTAGGAAGAAAAAGTAATATGGTTGCAGTCATGTTTAAATACGTTTCATTCTTGGCCAATACAGATTTTAGTCAATTTTGATTTGTAAATGACAGCATACAGAAGCACAAACACAAACAACGTCCGGTTGTATACCCTCACTAGTTTTAGCTTTGTGGTATTGGCCACAGAATCACTGAAAACGTGTTCAAACTGTACATTATTACAGCCATGATAAAAAGCCTCTTAGTGCAAGGGTACAAGTACAAGCAAAGACGCTTAATTGCAATTTACCCCAACATATAGCACTGTACACCAACCAAGATGACAAGTCATACATAATGTAAGCTACTAAATGCACTAAAAACACACTCATACAATGAATCATGGGCATAAATAGTACAACACTGGGAGCTTTTATTAACTGATAGAAAGACATAAAACAGATTACAGACACATGAGAACCCAAAAATAAATAGACCACCAAGCCGCAGAATGAACATTGGGACAGGGAACCAAACTCGGAGTGGCAGAGTATTAATTGTTCCAGTTTAACACACAATTATTGTTAGTTAGCACTGTGCTGTTTGTGTGCGTGTGGCTGTGTTTGTGCCACAAGTGTAGGTTTAACGTGACCGTCCCATTCCAGGCACCAGCCGACTGATCGGTGCTTTGCTAATACAGCATATATTAAACGTATCCCCATCATAAGTCGGGTACTAGTTGTATTTTCAAGGAATTAAACGCGAATACGTTTAGTCAACTCTCAGAAACCAATATCGAGGGATTTTTTTCATTGTCATGGGCATATTTTGTTTTCAGCTTCTATTTTATGACATTTTAGGTAACGGCGTGTGCCAAATTAATAAATATAAGGTCACAAGGAATCCACACTGTTAAACAGGATTTAAAAACACAAGCCTTTTGAGCTCATGATATGAATAATACTCAAAACAATTATGCCACAGGATACACTCTGCCCTTGTTAAATCCACTTATCAGGCAGTAATACCACAGATGCTGGTCACTTGCCTAAGCTTCTTCTCTGCTGTGCATGAGTGATGAGGGCAAGGTCTCCAGTCAGGTGACACATACAGCATTGATTGACAGAATTAAGCAAAGGCATTAAGCACAAAACATGACATCGGACCAAGATGGAAAACACAAGTATCCAGTTTTAAGAAAGTCATCTAGTCATAAAGCACATCAGCACAGGAATCACAGCATATAATTCTGTCTGAAAGTTGTGAAGATATGTCCACATATGGCTATAGTGTGTGTTTGAAACAGTTTTTCATAGACCAATATACTCCTCACAAAAATTAGGGATTAGGATACCCCAAAATGAAATATCCCCTAATTTTGTGAGCAGTATATTTAGCTAATGGGATAATCAAATGATGTGTAAAAATGTGCAAACATACACAAAACAAGCATCATTTATCATCTATAGTGTTTATTTTAACAATTACACACGCACTGTATGACAAATAATGAATGTCCCCACAATCATACACTGTGAGAAAGACAATGTAAGAAATAATTAATATTTTAACTTTACACTAATATAATAGGATCTAATTACAGACATTACAGGTTTTAAGGCCATCTGATCAACATTATAATCACCATTCATACTAACAACTGAGGAACATGAATTACAATATTATTAGAGGAAATAGAAATTTGCCTTTTAACTCCGAACATTGTGTAACTATCTTACTGTGTGCTCGCTTTCTCTTCACCTTTGTACTTGAGACAATTTTAGCTTGGTTAATGTGGTTAGAGACTTTCCGTAGGTTACCCAAATTTGTGTGTATTTGTACTTATTTGTAACAAGACAAAATGGCATTCATAAGGGTATGTTTCTGTGCTGCTGTAAAAAAATACTCCTTTGTAATAAACGTAAAGCTGTTACCTGTATTTTGAGCATTGCATGAATGTGGCTGCCAGCCATGTGATCTGAGTATTTATGAAACCGCTAATCTCTTAGGATTATATCACTCATAATCCTTTACACATCATGCCACAGAACAGTGAAAACATCCAGCAAGTGGTGATCAGACTAAACGGTAAAATCAATGAAGATCGCATCAAATCTTGAGGCACTTCCTGCTACATCAGCAGAAAACCACACTGGGTTCCACTTCTCAAAAAAAAGTAAAAAAAAAAAAAGGAATCTGTGGCAACACAAACTTAACTATTGACCAGAAGGTCCAAGGTTCAAGCCTCAGCACTGCCAAGCTGCCACTTTTGAGCCCATGAACAACAATTGTGAGGCTCTTTAACTCACAGTTGACCCTGTTGTAACTCTTAAGACTGTTAAAACTGTTAAGACTACATCTGATACAAGTTGCTCTGCATAAGAGTGTCTGCTAAATAACTGAATGTAAGTGAATCTGATCTTACAGTGGGAACAGATTCTGAAATGGGCCATCTTATGCATTTTGATTTCTAACAATACTGTAAATATATTTATTGTAAATAATAACTCTAATGAAAACAGGATATTGTCGTGACACTCCTAATTCCAAAAAATCATGGTTTGATTGTTGAAGCCTATCTGACTACATTACTGTTTCCATTTGCATCCCTTACTTGTCACAATGTACCCTCCCTGATAACTGGATTTAACAAGCACAAACTGTCTACACTAATCTGCAACATGTGAGAACTGATTGCTTAAGACTTGTCACGATATTCGTAATTTATGCTAAACTCCTGAGCTTGGCCTTTATCGTACATAATAATAGTTAACGATCTAGCTGAATTATTAACACTAAAGTCACATTGCTGTCAGTTACAGTGCACACAGCAATATGATCAGCGTTAGCCAAGCTAAGCTAGTATGATTCCTCAATGACTCCATTCCTAGCAGCTATGAAACGTTATTGTTTGTGTATTTGCAGTTACTTTAACGTTTAACAGTAAACTTGTCAGGGTTTTCCGTTCTGCACGCACAGCTGTTCGTTCTGCCCCACGCTGACACCCAGAGCCTGGTTAGTTTAGCTTAGCATAGCAGCTCAAAGCTTAGCAAGAGAGTGGCCGAACGTTTAAAACATTAAACCTAAAACATGTACTACCTTTAGAGTGACATCGCAGAGTTTCCCCTGTCGTCGGATCTCCTCCATGACCGAATAGCCATGGGTTGGTAAATCGTGGACGGAAAAATGCATCAAATCTTCTAATTCTTCGGATATCATGTCACCCATCGTCATTGAAGGAAAGGAAAACTAATTTCACAAAACGCAAAGACAGATCTGTGCTGAACCTCGCCGCACACCGTAGCCGGGCTGTTCGAGCCAATGAACTTTGGAGTCGAATCGAATCGGTTCGGATTTTAAATATTTTTAGAATTTGAGTTCATTAAAAAGTCGATTCCTTGAATCACTTCAGCAGTTTACTCGATGAGTTATTTTAGATTTTAATGAACTAGCACGTTCAACCCAATTATTTATTGTTTCGTTTTAAATACGTAAACTGGTTACCAACGTCAGCTTTATTCATAGTCATAGTCATTCAATATGCAAATCTGAGACACTGTATATAATATAAATAATAACGGTAATTTTGTTGCTTTTTTATCCGTATAGAATTCTAATAAGAGAGTTTCAAAGTTAATTTCATTGTATTTGTATTCTATTCTATATGATACTTAGGTTATCACTGCGGTCCAGTACAGGATTAACACTGGTGTCTTACACCCGTGGAGATTAGACAATGTTCTCCAACACAGGGATAAATCTGAGCTCTTAAAGCAGCATTAGTACTTTCCTCGTGTTAGTATGTGTAATAATGAACATCCCATTGACATTTACATTTATGGCATTTAGCAGACATCCTTATCCAGAGCGACTTACAACTTATAAAGTTTTACAATTCAAGCAATAAGGGCCTTACTCAAGGACACTGTGACAGCTTGGCAGAGGTGGGATTTGAACCCCGAACCTCCCAAACCTTCTGGCCACTACAGTACAATTACTTCTGTTTGAAAGATCTATGGATGGCAGTTTTTTCAAGCCCTTTGTGTTATTTGGGGGAGGGGGTGTCAAGGTGGGGCTTGGATATATGGAGACTATTTGTGGTAACTCAGGCCTAAGTGTATTATGAACAGTTTGGAAAAGTCAACTAAAAACAATAAAACAAGTGAATAAATTTGCGATACAACACCAATTTCAGTGAAGTTGGAACGTTGTGTAAAACATAAATTAAAACAGAATACGATGATTTGCGAATCCTTTTCAACCCATATTCAATTGAATAAACTACAAAGACAATATATGTAATGTTTAAATGGATCAACTTTATTTTATTATTATTTGTTTTTTGCAAATATTCACTCATTTTGAATTTGATACCTGCAACATGTTCCAAAAGAGTTGGGACAGGGGCATGTTACACCGTGTTACATCTCCTTTCCACTCAGAACTCAATAAGTGCTTGGGTACTGAGGACACTAATTGTTGAAGCTTTGTTGGTGGAATCTTTGCTTGATCAACCCGCTATAAAACCACCTGTTCATCAAACAGCCTGCGGTAGCCTAGTGGTTTGATAAATGGGTTTGATAAAGAGGTGGTTTGATAGCGGGTTGATTTGATAAAAAATTCTAATGATGAAGCAGAACAAAACATTTGTACATTTCCAACCTGAACACAGACTTAATTGGATAAATATTACTTTATGAGTGGTAATTAAGTTAAGTTACATGTTTGCCACCCTGGGTCCTTACAGATTCAATCATATGATGTTTAAAACTTCACAGCATCACAGAAAGCAACTGAACAAACACTGAGTCAGGAGCGGTGTACTCCTACATTATTCCATATGATTATGCATAGGCATCAAACATGAATAGCATTACATGGAATACATTGGATTCACTAATTTGCAGAATAATAAAAGTTCTCAAATTTAGGGAATTTTTCAAGATCAGGTGCAGATTATTATTAATATAACATATAACAAACTGATAATGCCACCAAACACATTAGAGAATTGCATGATGAACACAGTCTACAGGCTTCCGATATTTCTAATTTTATGGGGTGTTCTGTAGTACAGGCTGCTTTAAATATATATTTATTTCAATATCCCACTAAAATGGATCAATACATATGTTTCACAGTCTAAGGGTGCACTTAATCCTCATTGGGTCTTTCGAATTATTATATTATTATGGGCTTTCTTCATTTTGTCCATCCCCTTTTATCTTGTGTACACATAGTTAAAGGTATATGGCATGTCTCTAAACGTTCAATTCTCTTTTGCTGTGTTAGTGTGAATCTCGTGAACAATGCACTGTTTCTGTATAGCTGGTTACTATTTTGTAATGGTCGAAACAAGCGTCCCATGTACAAGAGAACAATATAGGCAGTAAATCTGGAATGTTAAGGTTCTCACTCAGCAGCTTAGGAAACTTTCCAAACAGCCATTATTTAGCAGGTCAATCAGCATGTAGTAACAAGGTGCTGATTGAAAAATATACACACCACTAAACTATAAGTGTGCAATCTAGTGACTCCAGACAAGTTAAGTCAGATTTTTTTATATAGGGCATTTTTACAATGAAGCATCATCACAAAGCAGCTTTACAATTTTAGATTGTCCTCTAATATCCCAGTCCAGTCCCAAATTGAGCAAGCCTAGTGTTCCACTGGCAAGGAAAAACTATCCTAAACGTTATAAGAAAGAAACCTTTGGAGGATCAAGACTCGAAAAACGTGCCCAAGATGATAAATGTAAGAAGGAAACTAATTTATCTAGTCAAATAAATCTGTAGGAATAGTCCAAAATACTGAAACTAAGCAAGTATTAACAGATAAATAAAATACTGAATAAAATAATTTAGAAATATTGTATAGCCAATTAACTATTTCAATATACTCCTCAGGGTTATAATCTACTGTGCAAAAGCCACTATTGGATAAGCAATATCAGCAATGTTATATTGATGATATGTAATAATTTCTTTATTAAAATACAACCAGAAACTACAGAGAATTTATATACAGGATTAGAAAACGGAAGAACAGCTTCTATAGGCTATAGTGCTAAGTATTTAGTGTTAGCACCACTTACACTTGAGCAACAGCAGCATCTAGCAGTTTTATTGGGATACAAGTTGACCCTTCTACAGGCCGAAGAAGCTAGATCAGATTTTTTGGTACGGTTGCATCTAAGAAACTGTGAAAAGGCTAAGCTATGCTAAAGCTCACAAAGACTGGAATGAAGATCAGTGGAAAAGAATAATATAGAGTGACAAATCCAAATTTGAATTTGGATTTAGTCGTGGACAAATTGTATAAGTTACAATTGAATATATCATTTATATAAGTTACAGTTATTATAAATTATAACTCTGATTTAAATGTAATCTTGATGATATGATGCACCAGGGACGCCACACTGTTTATCGTGACATATGCCATTTGGAACAGACATAATCTTTGTTCTAGAACCAAGGGTGTATTACTTAAGTATGCCAAGAAATTGATGATTAGAAACTATAAATATAACTAAGCTGCAACTTTGCAACACTTGTGCATTGTGTGATATTTTATGTCCATACTGACAGTACCAGTATACTCCCTATCCCATCACCCCAAGTGAATGGCTAGCATACCCACCAAAGCATCATCACATTTCAGTTTCCAAAACACGACATATGCCGGTCATGCTGGTGACAATCTGTATTTCTTTTACTGTTAGAAATACAGAAATGCTTTTAAGCAGCTGTATGACAAAACACACATCAGGTTGT
The DNA here is from genome assembly GCA_034779995.1 of Parotocinclus haroldoi. Classification (NCBI taxonomy): domain Eukaryota; kingdom Metazoa; phylum Chordata; class Actinopteri; order Siluriformes; family Loricariidae; genus Parotocinclus; species Parotocinclus haroldoi. Next base: position 8,211 of record JAUZST010029126.1, on the reverse strand, counting down.
AAAATAAGCAAAAATTGTATGCATTTACCCTATGTTTCTATTTGAAAGATTCCGTAGTGCTAGCTATGACTTCAGATGAATTCATATCAGTCAAACTTTAATCTATCCCGTCTGTCTTCCTGTTCTGCTTCACACTTGCTTATACAGTATATCAGAAGTGAGTACACCCCTCAAATTTGTGTAACTATTTTATTATATCTTTTCATGGGACAACACTGAAGATATGACACATTGACACATTGTAAAGTATTCAGTCTACAGCTTGTATAACAGTGTAAATTTGCTGTGCCCTCAAAATAACTCAACACACAGTCATTGGTAAAAAAGTGAGTACACCCCTAAGTCAAGTTGTGTCCAAGTAGCCGTTTTCCCTCCCCAGTATCATGTGACTTGTTAGGGTTACAAGCTGTAGACTGACTACCCTACATTGTATCAAAGTGTCACATCTACAGTGCTGTCCCATGAAAAGATAATTAAATATTTACAAAAATGTGAGGGGTGTATGATTACATACAAAAGATTTTGATATAAACATATGCTCAAAGTCAGGTACATTTTCTAAAACATGTTGAACTAATAGTTGCTGATCTTAGCTGGATACTAAAATGTTAAACGATACCCACAATTAGAATGAATTACAATTACAATTAAACCACTACGCCACCACAAAAATACTCAAAGCATACTTTGTACATATGCACACATAAAAGGCTTCTGAAGCCATTGAGAATGGTGATGTTATGCTATTGTATATGCTTATATATTATATAACAACAGAATTGTAACTACGTGACAGGCTGGTTTCGGTGATGACATATACATGTACAATACTTTAAGGCCTTCTTGAAACAAAGCTGGCCTGTCTCATATATGGCTGTAGGCTGCAGTTGTAGTCAGCAGATGGAGCCAAAGATATCTTTATACTAGCGGGTTCTTGGATTGAAACCATCTGTGAAGGCTTACTGCCTAGACCAGTGCGACATGCTGTGAGGTACACTACATACACTGAAGGCGAACTGTGCCTCATTTATTTCTCCGTTACTCACCATGAGCTGGAGCCAATCGTAAAAATGCCCATTGGGATATCGTAGTCACTGGACTGAATCCAGTACTGAACTAAACAAAGCATTGTGTGTCCCTTACAAGATTTCCTGCACACTGGGAAGCCAGTGAGACATATGGAAAAAATTAAAGATACTTTTTCCTCAGTCTTCTTGCCATCAAACTGTTCTACATCACAAGCTCTATCACCAAATCGTTATGTCTCTTGTCTAAACGGTGGCTCAATGTCATTTTTTGTACCGGTACTTATGAATTGGTATCAGTTTGAAATGGCAGCACGACTGCACAAGAGGTTTGCACAGTCACTGCACATCTTCAGAAGTCCCTGAGCAACCATGCTGTGCCACTAGTGCTGACATTTTATAATAAATATAATCAATAAAATATCTGTTAGCAAAGGTCTTACTACTGTACTGTAGTACTGTATTTTTCTGAGGCTATACAACCAAGACTTACTTCTAGCACCTAGAACATACGTTGAAGTAATCATTATTTGTTGATGAGACTGGGCTGAAGGTGTTGCACAACTCCAGGAGTGTGGAGACATTCAGTACAGGTATGCGCCATTTAATGTCCATCTAAGAAACATCCATTGCTTTAACATTTGAGGCCTTAAGAATTATATTAGAAAATAAAAATCTGTCTTTCACTTAGGCTTACATTTATGTCATTTAGCAGACGTTATTATCCAGAGCGACTTACAATTCCGAACAGTCTTACAATCCAAGCAATTCTGGGTTAAGGGCCTTGCTCAGAGACCCATCTGTGGTAGCTTGGCAAAGGAGAGATTTGAACCCTGGACCTTCGGATCCATAGCTTAGTCTGCACCTTAATCACTAACCACCACAGTCCCACAGTTTACCCTTTGAACAATTTCTGACAGAAAAGAGAATCACACTTATGAAGGCATCAGGTATTGTTAATCATTTAAAATGTTATCATATTGTGTTTTCATATTGTGTTTCCTTTTATTTATGTTTTGTTGTTTAAAAACACTAGGTGTAATATTAAACTACTATGTGACTATGGTAATGTCAACATTTTGGTCAACATAATGCTTCAGTGAACGTAATGTGGACGATAAATGATGCAAACCTGTACAATACTGAACAACTAAAAGGAACAGAAGTTCAATTAGCAAGGTGGTACATGGCTCCAGCGATGCCTGATTTGATTGTGACCTCGGACTGAAGTGTTCATAGCCTTCTCTAGTTTGCATGGGTTTTTGCTGATACTCCAGTTTCTTCACATACTCCTATGAAATGCAGTGAGTTAACTGGTCAATATAAATATTTTTATTTGTCACTATAAATAAACCAGATCTGTTTTAACACATTTGGCAAAGTGCTCAGTAACATTCTGAAAAGACTAAATAGGCCATTGTTCTTTATTAGTAGCAGAACATAAGGCTTAGAATAGTGAGATATATTAACAGGTAAGAAATTAGTATATTGGTAGCATTTGTGAGGCATATTCCATGGACCATATCTGACAGTCCATTTTCCATGCTGATAAATGGATTTGACATTTGTTTCATATAATATTAGTATAATTATTAGAGATGCGTTTAGAAAGTGTAGACTTTTAATAAAAACATGCTATAATTTAAACGTTGGTAAATGTATTCATTCACAATCAGGGCCATCATCAGACCCACACAGCACGTGCCCCAGTAACATGTTTGTTTTTACCCTCAATTTTATCCTGGATTTCTCAGCAGAACTACAGGACATGCCACTCTCATTTACTACAGTTCCCATAATACCCCAGCGTATTTCCAGTTCTTTGACATTTCCCATAAAGTAAAGGACTTATGCAAACGTATTTTTGCAGCGTATTTTTATGCACAGTTGTGCCCCTTTGACTGACAAGCCGAGGTATACAGTTGTGTCTCGCTAAATTCTATATACCCCGATGCACTTGTCTACAAACGCCTATTTTTCTCGGGACTCTTGTCATTTCGTACGCCCAAGGATCATAAATAAAAAATCAGCTACATCCCCTAAGCGGCAGAGAGAGCTGGATTGCGCAAACTCTATAGCTACTATTTACAGCCTTCCAGCATGTGCCGCTTGTCTGAGATTTACGGTAGCGATTAAAAAGGAGGAAATTCTAAACGCGCTAGGGCACACCCGCACACAAACGCACTGTCCGGAGAGCTGATAGGATCCACACGATGCGTGTTGGTTACTAAACTGGGAAGGTTGTGCACGTGCATGTATGTGTATGTGTGTTGGGGGCGTCAAGGATGGCAGTTTTCACACGTCCCACACGTGCATGATCCGATGAAACGCGCTACACACCATAGCCGAGCTGTTTCGCAAGAGCACAGACAGAGCTGTGTGTGCTGTGAGCTGAGTCGCCTGTTCTTTACCTCCTGATTTCTCCCAGCTTAAGCAGATCTGTTTCCGCATTTCTCTGATCACTGGTAGAACGCAGATCCATCGATAGTGCGCTGTGACCACAGGTCGCGTGTGCGCAGTTTGTCGGCCAGCAAAGAAGAGAAGGGATACCAATCTGCTCATAAAATGACCATGTCGGTCCCGGAGAGGATCTCCGAGTCCGGAGGAAAGGAAGAGGAGAGCGAAGATGAGAGCGAAATCCTAGAGGAAAGCCCGTGTGGACGATGGCAGAAGCGAAAAGAGCAGGTAGGTTCGTTTTCCTATATGGTTCCATAACTGATTACATGTCCGAACTGCACAAAGGTGTTTCCTTTTCCATATTCTGGCAGTTTAACCAGTTCCTGCTATGCATTTTGCAGCTGCGGTGCTGAGATTTGTGTATTAACCCTGAGATCTCGCTACATGAACATTTGTAGGCATTCGCCCGCCTAAAAACAACGTTCGGATTTGTACTATTTATGCATGTTGTTTTGGGTCCTACAAACTGCTCCTCCTACGGCATGCGCGCAGTTGAGTTAATACTAAACCCGATGAAAGCCCGCGCTGTTGTTACTTGTGCGCATGCACGTGGGAAGATAACAGGGGTGTGGAGGTGTCTGTCACTGGCTGTCAATCTACATGTAACATGTAGTCTTTTACAGCACTCCATTCTAAGATAGGAGCTAACATTATGTCCTGACACCTTATCTTCACTGGCACGTATTCACACTTGCCTTTTACAAGAACTCACTCCAGTCCACACTGTATAAGAGTTAATGCTGCTCTGCTAGAGTTTACACTAATGGTTTATTCATCTCAATAAGTAAACATGATATTCATAACAAAAGACACGCAGTTCATATTCATTAACACAAGGTTTGCTTCATAACAAAAAAAAACATCTGGAAGGCTAATGAAGGCTTAATTCAGTACAAATGATTTCATTTGAACACTCCGGTGAGGCAGGTCTAATATGATAGCTCACCACCTCCCACACATGGTGCCTTCCAACCAGGCCTGGTGTCACATAGAGACATGATTGGCTGGGTCTGATGAAGGTGACCTATACTCCATCCTGTGATCATCTGGCATCCCTTCCATGACGCTCTTGAGATTGCTCCCTGTGTTCTCATGGGGATAAAATATTATAAAATATGACTGTCTTCTCTATTAGACACACTTACCTTGTTGGTCCTCTTTATAGATGTAAGGTCTGAGACAGTAGCTCATCTGTTTCTGCACAGTTTGTGTTAGTCATCGTCTAGTCCTTCATCAGTGGTTTCAGTACGCTGCACACAGGGTGCTGTTAGTGTTTAGAAACGCTGAATTGTTTAGAAACAATGTTCCTCAAAGATAGGAAGGGATTTGTGCGTTTCTTCCTCTGCAGTACATAATATAATTAGGTGATTGAAATAACCTGGAGAAATTTCAGTGCATAAAAGTCAAGGATGTGAGTTTAAACTGAAGAACTGTGACCTCTGATCCATTTGACTGCAATGCATCAAGCAGGTCATTCATCAATAACTGAGATAACCTCATAAGCAAGTACTGCAATGCAGAGTTACATTCACAGATGCCGCTTAAATCTGTACTGTACAAAAAAGAAGCCTGTTAACCATGTGCAGGAGTGACGTCGACTCCATTACACAGTGGAAACGTGTAGTGTGGTTAGATGAATCAGTATTCCAAATACCGAAGAAATAGACGTCTTTTGGACGTGTTTGCAGGAAGAGTGGGACAAAATAACACCTGCAACACTTCGCTTATTTGATTCCTTGTTAGTAAAATGTCTTTTGACGGTAAATGCTTTAGTGTCAGAATTTGGAATGTGTTGCAGGACTGAAATCTGAATGGAGCAAAAGAAATGATGTTTGTAGTGGAAACATTTTCAATGTTTCCGTGGTGTCCATTCATTTAGCGGTCACTTTGAGCTGGATCCCATTTTCCCTTCAGAATAAACTAAATCCTTAATGGTATAGATTCAACAAGATCATGGATACGGTTCTCACAGATCGTGGTCCATATTGAAATGATTACATCATAATTTCAGCTGATTTGCCAGCTGTACATCTACGATGCAAATCTCTTGTTCCACCACATCCTAAAGGTGATCTATTATATTGAAATCTGGCCATGAACACACTGTAAGATGAAGGCTTGTGGAGGATGGCTTTTTGTCAAGAAGGCCAACAAAGAAGCCACTTCATTCCAACAAAAAGAACAGACTGGCATTCTTAAGGGAGTATATGGATTGGACTGCTGAGGACTGGGGTAAAGTTATTTTACCAAAGCCCCCTTCAGACTGTTTCAGGCATCTGGAAAAATGATTGTCTGGAGAAGAAAAGTTACCAACAGTGAAGCATCCCAAGACCATTCAGGTGTGGACTTGCTTCTCATCCAGCAGAGTGGGTTTGCTCAATTTTGCCTAAAAACACTGCCATGAATAAGCACAGGTATCAAAACATCCTCCATGAGCAACTTCTCCCAACGATCCAGGAGTTATTAAGAGATTATGCTTTTCCAGCAGGATGGAGCATAATGTCACAACTCAAGTGATAACCAAGTGGCTCGGGGAACAAAACATTAAACTTTTGGGTCCATGTACAGGACACTCCTCAGATCTCAATCCCATTACGAACGAATTACGGTCAAACCACAAAAAGAGGGTGGACAAACAAAAACCGAGATTGTCATCATTGAAGATTTTGCCCAGAAGCTGAAATATAGCATGCCAGGGAAGAAGGGTCAACACTAAATATTAAGTCTTTGTTTAAATTGGATGTGTTTGTCAATAAAAAGTTAGAAAGCGTATGGAATTTGTATAATTGTACTTAATTATACCATATAAAGATTAAACTGAACTGAACTGAAAAAAACTGAAGCAGCAAAACTTTGTGAAAACTAAATTGTGTGCCATTCTTAAAACATTTGGCCACGACTATACATTCCTAAATGCACTGAGCTGCTGTCATGTAATTGAGTGATTAGATATTTGTATAAACTAGCAGTTGTACCTAATAAAGTGGACATTGAGTGAGTATTTGCATTGGTACATGCCTAATGTCCACCTCGAAATCCAATTGTGCATCAGTGCCTGGTCTGATATTATTATTATTATTATCCTTAATGAGATTATTAAATAGCTTAAAGCATATGTTACCTTGTCAGTTATATTAGCTGTTGTAAGTAATACAGTAGTAATGACACATACAGTGAGTAACAGTGAAGTGTTATGTATCCGTCTTTATTTGGTATGCCAGAGAGAAATTATGCTATATGTGATACTATATTGTAGCCATGATACTGCAGTGCTTCCCATACATTGATTTAATTAATATAAACACTGATTACCACATATTACATTTCAAATATTTTACTACAGTATTTAACATGCTCACCACAAAAGTGTGAGCAGCACACTGACTCATTCAGCTCCTTCTTCTGCCATGCCTGCTTCCTATCTCTGTCTTTCAATCAGACATACACACTTTTATGCAGTGAAACACCTCTATGCGAGTATTGTGTGATGACGCAAAGTTTTTCCTGTTGTATTTATGACAAAAGCAGATATTTCACAAACTGCAGAAACTATTTTTACTAAAAACTATTTAACACTGGTGTGTTGAATTGCAAAGACACAGTACTTTTTACTCTGCTTGTTTCTGCCATGGGGGTACGTTTCTGACACACAAAATGATACGAAACCGCAAGTGTCGCATCTCTGCTTGTAAACAGTGCAGTGCCAGCCAAACATTTCTCAGCATTCAGTCTGCACACAATAATGCCTCGTCATTAATACAACTCTGTTTAAAAGAATCTTTATCTGATTGCAACACACACATGTATGTGAACAGACGTTATACGACCACATGCTTCGTGTGTGTGTGTGTGTGTGTGTGTGTGTGTGTGTGTGTGTGTGTGTATATTAACGATACAAACATACTTCTAAATGGCATCTGAGGGTACAAGGGGGAAGCCACCCACAGCACATTCTCAAACACACACATTCACTAGTTGACCGAGCATTTGTTTAGAATGTGGTAGAGACTAATTGCTCCTCTAAGGGTTAATTTAACACAGGTTAGGGCTAGTGTTTGTGTTTGTGTTTGTGTTTGTGTGTGTGTGTGTGTGTGTGTGTGTGTGTGTGTGTGTGTGTGTGTGTGTGTACGTCTTTTTAAAAATATTTTTATATTCATTTTGAAATATCTATATAACAAACTATATACATACTCCTCAGAGGACAGTAAGTGGGCGTGGCTTTTTCAAATCTCCAATCTCTCCCTATGTTTACCATATTTTAATTTTGCTCAGTTAGGTCTTCCTGTCTTGTCTCTCCAACCATATACAGTCAATTCCTGTTAATTGGACCACTGGTTAATAGGACCAGCTGCTTATTCGGACCAAATCCTAAAGTACCGAAACAAATCATATTATATACATGTAATATTATTCACTTATTTGGACCAAAATTCCACTTAATTGAACCAAAGAACGTGTACAGTATGTAATATCCATGAATAAACTCGTCTCTGGCATTAATACCCGAAAACTCCCGAGTTTTTTCCCAGCCCTCTACTGCCACCTACAGGTTTTTGCCTAACATTTCCATTTAATACAAAAAAGAAGCCACAACCTAGCCACTTAGCCACTGCAAAAGCAGACTAAATCACACTGGATAAGTTCTTCAAACTTTGACTGGAATTTAGTAAGAACTTGTTTTTTACAGTATTATGCTTTGCATGCTGAGTATCTATACATTGTGTTGTAG
>JAUZST010029115.1:0-29714 GCA_034779995.1 Parotocinclus haroldoi | reverse complement strand
ACTGTAAAGCTGCTTTGAGACGATGCTACATTGTAAAAAGCGCTATATAAATAAAATTGAATTGAATTGAATTGAGTAGTCAGTGATCCATTTTTGATGACGTGAAGCTGCAACTCTGTTGCATTGCTGCCCATGCTTCTTCTTGCTATTATGGTAAGTAGCAGTCATCTCTTGCTGTCATGGCAGATGGGCAACCCTGCCCTAGTCTCCTTCATACTTTTCCTTTTATTTACTCTTGAAAGCAATGTCAAAGTTACACTTTGGGGTTTTCCAAGTGCTGTTGTCTGTGTTTGACCACCTTCAAGATGTCCTATGGCTCTCCAAGTTTCACATTCAGGTAAATTGTGTTGCTGAGCAGTTGCAGGATGTGCACTTTCAAGATCAAGGAACTTTCAGATACTCCAGCACTTTCAGCCTTTTATATTGTGCATTATCACCAATTTGCATTATAGAGCAACTTTCTTTGACTTGTCGCTTTCTGATGTTGTTGTTTAATAAAAAAGATTACATTTATGACAATGTTTACCATAATTGTGATGTACAGCCTGTAGTAAACTCCAAGAATTGCAATTCAAACATAACATTGTGTCACTGAGTACTATAGTAAGTAAGTATTATTACAATAAGTTATGTTTCTTCATGCCATTTCATTGTGAATTGTACAAGCCATATATTCAATGAGACCTACTTACCCCTCTATAGGAAGAGTACGGTATGGTCAATACGCATTTGAAGATTTAAACTTCAGCTGAAAATGATCAGTTTAATTACATGAATCATATTACAGACTGCAACACACTACACTGTACTGAAAGTTTTCCCCTTTCAACTATTCATGTTTTCTTACATCATCTTAAGGTAGTTACACTGCAGAAGGCTTAGCTTCACTCCACTTGGCACAACCACTTTTATGAAAAGCTTGTTTCCTGTGAAATTGTCCTAACACACACATGCATCAAATTCCTTTCCAATGCTGTCAACATTCTCACAAGCCTTCATGTGTTTTGAAATTTCAGTCTCTCTCACACTGTGTATATAAAACCAGTGTACCCTTCGAAATCTATACCTTTTGCCACATTGCACCCTGACAATTAAAATAATTAGCCTTTAGATAAATAGACTTTACATCAAGCACAACTGTCTGATCATTTTATCAAAATCACAAGGCTAACTGTCCTTATTCTGATATCAACCTTAGTGTTGTTTGCTACTTCAGATGAAAACTGACTGTTCCACTACTACAAGAGTCAGACAGCACGATAGCTTGGTGGGTAGCACAGCTCCCTCACAGCAAGAAGGCCCTGGGTTTAATCCCAAGGTGGAGCGACCTGGGTCCTTCCTGTGTGGAGTCTACATGTGTTCCCTGTGTATGTGTGGTTTTACTCTGTGTACTCCAGTTTGCTCCCACGGTCCAAAGACATGCGGGTTAGGTTAAGTGATTATTTTAAATTTGCTATTGACTTGTGTGTGTGTGTATGTATGTATGTATATATATACACAAGTCAATTTCAATGAGACTGAGCTTCACTTTACTTTTTTCACCTGTTTTAGGGTATATAAACTTCAGGGTAATTTGGGTAGTTTCTGTTGTCATCATGATTTAAAACAGGCAAACACAATTGTTTGCTAATAAATGACATTACCAAACCTCTGACCATGAATAAAACAACATGTTTTTGTATTATCATTCATATTCTCTGAAAACAGCCTTAACCTTGTGTGTAGGTAGGTAGGTATAACCCCATGTGGCTCGCTGAGATGGCCACTGATGCTGATGCAGATGTTAAATTAACAAACAACCAACTGAATGGTGGAACTGCACGGTAACACAAAGACGTCACTATAGCTTTGAAGTAGTTTTTAAAAAAGGCTTCAGGATAAAGTTGCAGAAAGACACAAGTTAAAATAAAGATGCAAATTGATTACAGAGGCTGTAACTGTCTGAATAAGTACTTTTGGAGCACTATTATTAATTGTAAACTGTATGGAACCATCAACACTCTCCTGAAATGTTTCCATTTTTTCAAACTGGATGAGCAAGCCAGGAAGATATTGATCAGGCAAGCTAACCAAGTGGTTAGGGGCAACTTTGAAAGACATATAAGCCTTTATGGTATAAGAATAGGAATAGTGAATGCTCTTGAGAGACCAAATCAGAGCCCTGGCAAAAATCTTGATGGAAAATCTATGGGTGTAATAAGGCTGGTAGAAAAGTATAAATAAAACTGACAGCTGTAATTAAAAAGGTTGCTCTATGGATTCTTAAATAATTTTTTGGTCCTTGATTTCCATGTACTTTATCCTAAATGCCTGGAATTCACATGGTGCAGACAAATGTACCGTGGATTTTGCGCCAGTCCTAACCCTAACCCGATCCTGTTTGACCTCACTCTGAGACCTCTATGTGTGATTTTCATTTTGTGTTATTTTGTAGATTTACAGTGATTAAATAATATACAGTACATCGCCACAAATTGGACTTTTAAAAGTCACTCTATAAAATGTTTTTAGAGTATATATAGACCTTTAAACGGAAGTGATTTTTGTAAAAAATGAATATTAATAATTATTATTATTAGTGAATTAATAAATGTAAAAAAAATTCAAACTAAAACCAATATGTTTCATGAAAAAATATCAGTAATTAACTGGTGATTTCAATCAAAAACAATTTATTTGTAGTGTATTCAAATGTCAGGATCAGAACTGTTTATTTGTCCTTTCCACCCACAACAAGTCTATGTATTGATTTAAGAACAACATGTAATACAGATAAGAAATCAAATACCTTTCATTGTAACATTTAAATTAAATGGATTCTGTGTTAACAGCCACAAATCAGAAAAAGTTATGATAGTATGGAAAATGCATCTAAAATGATTCCTATATTTACTTTGATTTTTATTTAATCACAGACTTGTGGATTATTTGAGGAAAAACACTAGAAAATGGAGTTACATTAACAAAAAAATACTGTTCAAAAAAGAGTCATCACGTTAACCATTTTCAGAAGCGGGATTGACTTGTCATGCATTTTTCAACAAGATAATACAAAACCACATGCTGCACGCATAAAGAAGCCAAGGCTGTGTGAGAAGAGAGTACAGGTACTGGACTGCCCTGCCTGCAGTCTTAATTTGTCCCGATCTTATGATGTAGTCTTGAAAAAAGAATAACACCTTAAACTCTAAATTGCTTGCTGTCCTCTGTGCCAAAATGTATTTTACGTGTTGTGAGAAGGAAAGACAACATTACAAAGTAGTAAAAGCTTTAGTAAACTGATGGAATTGAATTGCTGTCTGCATTAAAATGTGGGGTTGTATAATATATTGTTACAAAAACAAATGATGAGTAAAAAAAGTAAGGTGACGAAAGTATACATATTTAATAATAAACCTTTAACGTTGCACTTTATAGTGGCTCATTTAAATAATTTTAGATGAAGTGATATTTAAACATATACAAACTATCTTAGTACAGTGAGTACTGATGGCGTTTATGGAGGATGTTAGGAGACAATCCAGCATGCAGAATCAGGTGGAATGCTTCGTCACTATCCAGTAATAGAGACAGAAGAGTGACGAAAGTGTGCTTTATTCCTAGCAATTTTAGGAAATGGGGTGAAAAATACATCATTTCAACAATGGGAAGAGGACAAATAATGAAACACAGTAAGAAGCGGAGATAGCCTAAAAGCGTGAATTGAAACACTGTGTAGTCTGCATTCTAATTTGATGGCACTTGGAGGTAAGGAGTGGGGCCTCTCTAGCCACTTGTGCAGCCTTTTGGCAGTGGAATATAATGCGTTTGGAGAGCTGGCCTATTATCAAGGCAAGGGGAGAAGGCGCTGAAGTGGCCTATGAAACAGCCCTTTAGGCAGGTGTGTGTAGGTGTACATGTGCATGAATGTGTGGATATGTGAGAGTGACACTTCCCAGTACTCTACCTCTGTCTTCATTAGTAGTACTCTTCGAGACAGGCTTTCCTGCTTAGCTAAGAGAGAGCAAACCTGTGAGCAATGAGCCACAAGGACTCTCTGCCCTGCTGTTTCTTTTTTTCTTGTTACGTATTTGCTTTTCTTATTTTCTGGTTCCTGTCATTTTCTCTTAGTCCCGATCTCGTTTCTTTTTTATACCTCTCAAATGTCAACTTGACTGCTTTTTCAACATAGTAACTCAAAAACCCATTTTACATTCAGTATGATAAAATAGGTTAAAACTGCAGACACACCATCTTTTTGTAGTTCTTGACTCCTCAGAACTCCCATGTGAATAAGCTTCAATTTACATTACATTTTCATCATTTAGAAGATGCTCTTATCCAGAGCGACCTACAATTTCTACAGTTTTACAATTCAAGCAATTGTGGATTAAGGGTTTTGTTCAGGGACCCAACAGTGGCCGCTTGACAGACATTTCAGGTCTGCAGCACACATTCCAAAAAAGTTGGGACATGGGCAATTTATAGATAATAATGAATTTAATAAAAACTAAGTAAGGGCATTATGACTGTGAAAGAAAATAGTCCTGGACTGACTGCAGTCCCCAATAAAGAATGTTCAGAGAAACAAAAATGCTTTTAAAACGAAAAGCATGTTAATAATGACTAATGACTGCTGCACATCTTAAAAGGTGTTCGTAGGAAGAATGGGAAAAAGTAACACCTGAAACACTTAATCTCTTGGTATCATTAGTGCCAAAACATCTATTTAGTGTGGTAAAAAGGAATGGCAACATTAAGTAACTTTTTTGGAATGTATTGCAGGTGTATACAGTTTGCAATAAAGTGCATGTGAAAACTGTTTTTATAGGCAATTTCAATACTGTCCCAACAGTTAAATTAAAATGACAGTAGACCTAATGAAGACAATCTAAATGTCCATCCTCCATATGGACTTTTAAGCTAGAAGATAATAATAAAATAAAGTACCCATTTAAAACTATTAAAGAGGTATCTACAACCTGATTTTATTGTAAGTTCCCTTTTTGTTGTGATCAAATTGAACTTTGAAAAAGACAAATCATGATTACTGAGTTGAGAAAGTGAGCTCATAAAATAGAGTAAGATATTGTAGTCTTAGTCAAATAATCAGCCAAAGCAAATAAACCTCACCATGCTTGGCAATAAAATGTGGTATATATTAGCAAAGTTGTGGCACCTGCACAGTATAAGAAGTATTCTGCATGGCCAAAAAAGTTTTAGCCACAACCATGGCTTTCATTTGTATAGGCTTAGACATACATCTATGCAGTAGAAAGGTTCATACTAAAGAGTTACAAGCCCAGTTCCAATAATGTTAGGACATTGTGTAAAACATAGATAAAAACAGAATACGATGATTTGCAAAGCCTTATCAACCCATATTCAATTGAATACACTACAAAGACAAGCTATTAGATGTTCAACCAGATTTTGGTGAAGGAATCGAAGGTCACGGGCATTCAGTGTAAGCCTTGCAGCTTACTTGCAGATATTTCTCCAGATTCTCTGAAACTTTTAATAATATTATGGACTCGAGATGATGGAATCCCTAAATGCCTTGCAATTGCACGCCTGTGGAATGTTCCAAACAGGTGCGTTTTTAGCATTCCTTAACTCTCCCAGTTTTTTGTTGCCCCTGTCCCAACACTTTTGGAACGTGTTGCAGGCATCAAATTAAATTCAAAGTGAATATTTGCAAAAACAATCAAGTTTATCTGTTTAAACATTACATTTCTTGTCTTTGTAGTGTGTTCAAATGAATATGGGTTGTTTTTATTTATGTTTTACACAACGACCAAACTTTATTGGAATGTGGGTTGAAAATGATTTTCTGCATTCGGTATTCATTCACAGTATGGTTCCACCTTTGTTGCAACTGTTTGGGAAAGGGTGTTTTTTTTTTGGAAATTAAGAAATAGTTTGTTAATGCAGGCTTAAATAGCCTACAGAGTGCCTCACCCAGAACTCCATGTAATGATTTTATCTTTAAAATGATCTATGCATTTTGAAAAGCTCAAAATGTGTTGTGTGTGTTTTTGTTTTTGCAAATGAGGGTTTTGAGGTTTTTTTGTGTACAAGTGAAACAAAAATTATGTCGTATCGGTAAGGTTCCACTGACATAAAGAAAGTGGCCATTTAATTGTATGAATATTAACATTCTTTATTTAAGTAACTAAACTGGATAATTATATGTGGTATATATAGTACTTGAAAGTTTAATATCACTTTATTAGTATTTGGAGAGTAGTTTAGTCACTGCAAGTGTTCTGCCTAAACTCTGGTGATATAAGAACAAATTGCTGGAAAAGTTGAACCAAGTTCTCTCTCAAGTTTGCAACTCCAGTTAGTCTTCAGCCTGACTAATGGACACCCTGGTGTTCTGTACCACAGTTCTTCAGATTCTCTCTGGAAAAAATATAAGGAGGAGGTGAAGAAGTTGACATTTATCTCTTGTTTGTGGTATCAAAAATAGACATCAGTTCCTCTAGCTCTTGCAGCAGAGATCCCTGTGAGGAAAATGGATGCTGTATTGGGTTCAACTCGGCAATAATTTTTAGCTAAAAGTGCTGTTTCAATTAGATCACAGAGAGAATAACCTGCTTCATGCAATCTTCGAATCAATTGCTTGAATGCTGCCTTAATGTAATTTCCACTGCTTGAAGTGGACTAATTGTTCTCGACGTTGAAGTGATCTTGAATGAAATGTGGCAAATGTGATTAATTTATTAGGCTGTTTAGTGCTATTATGTGTCCTCATTCTTAGCCTCCCACAGTGATGTATATTATATTTAGATTGCTTAAAGATTACTGACTGACTGGGGTGCTGCATTAAAGGTTCTTTATCTCTGAAACATAGTTCTGTCAGATGCTGTTACTAACTATTATGTTTATTTGTGATCTCCGACTTTCATTTATCCCTTGGACATCGATACCTGTTCCCATACTAAGCTGGAATAAAGGAATAAATGTCCACATTCACACAGAATTAAGTTTTCAGTGAACATTATATCACATTACATCTGAGAACTGCTGTCTGGAATGGAAAATATGCTTTGTCAGAGATTCTGTCCTGCAATAGAGTCAGAATTAAATCTTTTGTTTGAATGCAGTGTAACATGGTGCTCAGGTGGGGCAGCAGTAGTGCACATGATATTTACTGCAGTGTCTGGGTTTTAGGTTTCTGTTCATGTTTGGCTGTGTTTGATGCAGGGAAGCTCAGATTGTGGGAGAATAATTCATGAGTCCTTTAATAAACTGACACACTGTTCGTGTGGGGTTTTTGTTTTTGCTATTTTATTGGAATTTGAATTAATTACAAATGTAATTAATTGTTGGTTTATTCAAAGACAAAATACAACTACTACTACTACAAATAATAATAATAATAATGTTACAACTTTTTTATATTTGTCAGTTACTGGAAAAGTTAATGAATGACAATTAATGAATGATTTATTTCTGATATCTTTATTTTTTAATATGAGTGCAATTCATTTGAGACTATAGTGCATTGCAGCCATTAGACTCTATACACTGTGTAAAGAGCATTTACTGCAAGAACCGAATTATTTTGGGTTTTTACTCCTACAAAAGTTGTAAAGCTGCTTTGAAACAATGTTCCATTGTAAAAAAGCACTATATAAATTAATCTGACTTGACTTGACTTGACTTTTGTGGTGCTGGGACACCAAGAGCCTACTACCATTCGACATGCCCTGGGGCAACTAGTGGAATAGAACCAACAGCGTTGGAGTGCTTTGTCTCTGACAGCTGGCACACCTGGCAATTGAGGTCCATCATCACTGCCTGCACCTGCCTCGGATCTGGCTACCCCTGACCATCCAGATGAGGCCAGTCTAAACATAGCCATACCTGGAAAATATGATGGGAATCCTGATGGCTGCCAGGAGTTCTTGCTGCAGTGTCTGTATTTGTATTTTTATTATCAGTATCTGTATTTTTTTCAATCAACCGGATATTCAAATAGCATTTGTTACCTCTCTCCTCGTCTGAAGTGTGCCTAATTGAGAAAAATTAGAGGATATGTAATTATAGGATCATTTTGAAGTATCCCCCAATTAATACTAATTAAAATACTTTTAGGGTATATATTATTTAATGTTATCATTTCAAATATAATTCAGTTTTTTTAAATAATGTCAAGTGAGCGAAAATGAACACTTACACTCTTAGAGCATTTAAAATAAAATGTTTATTAATTAACTGCTGAATAAGAGGAGCAGTATAAAGAAAAAAATAAGTTAAATAGATTTCATTTATTCTGTTCAAATGGACTGACCATCACAGTAAAAACATTCAGCTGATTATAAACGTTACATTAGATATATTCATTTGACTCAGCTGATCTTGACAGCAAAATCTGGTCTCCCCATTTACTCTGTACCAACATCAAATGAGTTTTAGACCAAAATGAGACCAAGAGACTCTTTTATGGTATCAAGACGGGACTCAAATACTGCAACTATTGTGGTACGAGTTTGCATTTCATCTAACCCTGCCCAATTGTCCCTCATAGAATACTTGCTTGTCTGTCTGGAGAATGACCAGGGAAAATACTATGCTCTTTGGTGGTGAGAGCCACTTCTCAGATGTTTCTATGTAAAGCATTTCTGTAGAGGAGTTGTGCAATGCCATTCATGTCTATGTGTTGAATGGGTGTTAGTAGGAAATGACATCATTGTAAATCAGACATGCCCTCTGTGTCTGACTACAAGTGCCCTTCAACATCAGTCCATCAATTCATCAGTTTCTACGTTCAGTAAACTCTAATTTATCTTGTCACCCAGAGCCTGTCCTAGCTAAATTTCTATAACCCCATGATTTCCTGGACTAATGGTGAATTTGCCCAGTGGTTCTATGATTCTTCTATGAACTGCCTCAGTCTGCAAGACTTGTACTTGTACCATGCTGTCTCAGAACTGTTTTCCTCTTCCATCCAGTGTTCCTGTGACCTACACAGATTTGGCAGAGGTATTTAGCTCCCCTAAAGCCTCCAGATTCCCTGTTCATGTCCTCTGTAACTGCATTACCAAATTGGGGTGGTGGGTAGAGGATAGGGCTATTGAGGACTACATCACATAGCTCCTGGCTAATGATCAGTAAGTGGTCATATTCTTTCCTGAACCAGGAAAATATATTTTTAAAAAAAATCACAAAAGTATTGTATACTAACTCTGATCCCCAAAACACTAAAAAATTACATTTATGCCATTTATCAGATAGTCTTATCCAGAGCAAAAGGTAACACAGTCTTACAATCCAAGCAATTGTGGGCTAAGGGCCTTGCTCAAAGACCCAACAGTTGCTGAAAACAGATTTATCAGGCACAGTATTACAGCTCAGTTAGATCTTAGAAGTACTTATAGTCTGCTCCAAATTCAGAAAACTGATGAGCGAAAAACCTTTTCATCTCTAATAAAGGGACATAATGAAAACTTCCCCTTCAGTTCTCCAGGCATTTTTTGAATGGCATATTGGGCCTGTTTGTGATAATCAATATAGATGATGCTCTTATATGCTGCTTCGCCTTGCATGTGTCCTATGTTTATCAGGTTTTCGCCTGCCTGCTCTAGCATAGCCATGAGAAGTTCTCCACACCCAGTCCATCACATGGTTCAATTCATAGCCTTTCTGGAATCACTATAAATTATTCCAATGTTCAGGCTTTTTTGAGTTGGTGTTACCCCACAATGGTGAATAAAGTGCACTGTAAACGTCTACCAGCATATTCTCCACCGCACTAGTACAGCTGGTGCGGCCAATGCCAAGGGGATCCACACAATGCACATCATCTACATTATTTTCATGGCCGTCTATATTCTGCACCATACGACATCAGGATTTTCATGGTGCCAGTTACAAAAGTCAAATCTTTCACATATATGGAACAGTTACATATAGAGCCAACACAACTTTCCCACTGCCCCATGTCCTATTTAATACTTTTCTGAACACTAGCCTGTCCTAATGAAGCCTAGAGACAGTACCTCCCTTAGTTTGCCAAGAATGTACACTCAGATTGACTATTACTTATTAAGGCTCTACTCCCATCTTATCAAACAGGCCATTTCTTTCACCTGCAGTCTTTTTATCTGAAAACTTGACTTGTGTGGTCTTGTCATGATTGACTGTGCAATTTGCACCTTTTTCCATAATGAAAAAGTAGTGCAGTTATGCCAGACCTTTCTGCTCTAAAATAAAAGTTGTGCTGCAGTTCAGAAAAGGTGTACCAGTCATCTTATTGCAGCTTTAAGAAAGCAAAACTACATTTTGAAGACTTGGTGACCCCCAAATGCAACTTTTTGTCAATACCTATCCAACAGTGTTCCTTAGGGATATTTCTGCTTCACAGTGCATGGAGTAAAAAAAAAACCTTCGCTTCGGAGCAACTTCCAGCTGATTGGAACTTATTAATTATCTCCCTAACTGTGCATATGGACATTTTCAATTGAGTATTCCAATGTAATATCCTTTCCCTGGTGTAAAAATCTTAGCAAACTTCACACTTATTTGAAGTATATGTTTTCTTGAATTTCCCTATGATGAAGAATGAGATAATCTGATCACCTGATATATTATAAATACCCCAGTGAAACAGGAAGTGTACTGGTAAAAGGTTCCTAGGCAATCTGTTTAACCTAAAAAAATAAACTATAAATGATGGTTCAATTACATTTTGTTTCTAACTACTGGGGTCAATAATTTTGGCACACACAGTAGTTCTGGCCTTTCCTGGTAATTTTTTCAAATCAGATTAAAATTATATTAAATTTAATTACCTATTATAGTCATTTTTACCAAGGGTAAAAGCAATGATTGCTTTTGTGATGTGACAATCTGGAGCTTCATACATTCTGAGAATCACTTCAATATTTATTGATTACCTGGTATGATTATATGTGTAGGTTGTAATCAACCTATTCTGTTTTGATCATTTAGGGTCATATTAAAGATGCATGATCAGCTACATAAATGGTCCCTGAGGTGCAATTGTGGGTGGATTCTATCCATGCCCTGTAGTTTAGTGGTTTCTGTGAGGCATATTGAATGACCATTAAAGCTGACCACAAATTTGGATCATGCGTTTACAATTGGCTTATTGTTGCAGATCTCACATTGTTGGCTAACTAACTTGCACCACACATGCTTGTTCTTGATTTATGTAAATATAATTCAAAATGAACATAAATTAAATATCTTTTCACAATGTAAGCATGTTTATTACGTCAGTGTGAGTATTGACTCGTGTGCCTGACAGGTGTTCATTCAATGCAGCTACAGTACTGTTTTACTCAATGGCAGATGTGGTTTGTTTTTTGCCAATTAACATATATTTGGTGATATGTTGTCAGAATACTGCTGATTGAGTGTTTCCCTAAACTTTGTAGACATTTGTGGCTTCAGCAAAGCTATCTTTAACTCAGTATACATGTAAGCCTTTACCAGCAGGTACTTTCCTGTGCTGTTTCATTGTTGTTTGATTTGTTCCTGCTGTGAAGCTTTAGTGTGGTTACACAGCCCCGAGTGGTTCACACCAAGTCCAATTCACAATCAAAATCTAGATCTAGGTAAACCATTTTCTGCAACAATGTTGCCATGATGGATTATAACAATAGTAAGTTAATGTGTGTGTCAATGATGTTTGTGCTCATAAACAGTACGATGAGAATCCCTGGTGATGACTCACCACCAAGTCACAGATGCAGAGTGGGAGGGTGACAAAGAGGGCGGTTGGCCATATATCTCGCTCCTTCCTTCTCTCTCTTTGCTCTCTGTGGGTGATAATAAGATGGCAAGTCTCAATCTGAACTCAAATCCCCCCTGCTGGTGTGTCCCTGCCTTGTGCTTGATCTGCACTCATCACGTTCTGTTTGTGTTTGGATGATATTTGGGGGTTTTATTGTTCAACAATCCCTGACATTGATCTGTTTAACACCAATAGTACAGCAGATCCTTACATATATTTATCTCCAGCTCTCTGCTCACTACGCTGGAATATATTCGGATGAATATGTATTCTGTTAAAATATGCGAAATACATGTTTTACATTAAATAACAATGACAGCAAAAACAACTAATTATTATTATTATTATTATTATTATCATTCCTGGCATTTTACTATCAATTCACATATTTACATTTAAAAAATATATATTTTATCGCAGCTGAAACATTTAAAAAACAACATGACCTGACAAGAAGTCAGAAACTTTATCCTGAAATACTTGAAATTGTATTCTAAAGTTACACAGTTGTGTTTTAATTGGTTTTACAACTTATTTTGTCAGTATGCAATTGAAGCACAGCTTACATTTAGATCACTTTATACAGACCAACTTATTCAGTGGTCATCATATCCTCATGCCAGTGTAACATCAATACTAAATGTTCTGTTATTAATAATGTAAAGACATATTAAGCAATCAATTATTTATAATAATAATTTTTGATATGATCTACAAAATGTGAATGTACAGTTTAAATTTTGAATACTTACCAAGCACTTTGAGTTGTGTATGGGCTTCTAGTATTTGTAAAGATTTGTAATGTGTATAGTGGGGGACAGAAAATGCTTTATTATGCTTTTGATTTATGAATTTAATACAGTCCATTTCATTACGACAATATACAATATAATTAGCATGGAAATAGTGAAAAGTCGGAAAAACTACATTAATATCAGAAATTATAAATATTTTGTATGTTACTCTTACAGTAATTACAATTTACACTCGAGCTGGCAGGGACTCCACATATGCTCCAGTTTGTTTAAAATCCAATGATCCATTTTATACCAGCATTATCTCACAATATTCCATATAGTATTTTATGATGTTACTAAATGCTTGGCTTTCTCCATCTTAAAGTGCCTCCATAAATGCTTGATGGGGTTTAGGCAGGTGACTGTAGAGTAAAGTACATGACAGTCAGCACTTCATGGTCTCATCAGCACTTCAAGGTCTTCATGTACTTGTTGCAAAGCTTTGAAGCTTATTTTGGGTCAAAATCTGCTGCAGTATGAAATCAGAAAAAAACCAAACTGAATGTGTAACAAGCTAAGCTACTCTCTCTACAATGCAAAACTCAAACAAATCCACTTGTCAGCTTATACACTTGACACTGGAGCTAGTTAATGCAATCACTGTCTAAAAAACAAACAAAATATATAAATACATTAGGGGTACACTACATGCCTTTAACTAAACACATTTGGGGCACTTGCATAAATCAGCCAGAGCCCATGCTGAAATGTTTTCATATTGCTGACATTTGACTTAATTTAGTTTCAAGTCCATGTGAACATGTCTTGTAATATATTGTAGAATCTGTGAGATGCATTATTAGGTACAATCTTTACTATCTGAGGGCTTCATTTGGGTTTGGATGGTTAGAATATGGAGCATTTTGCTGAACAAGTGTAGATGGTTACAGCAGCAGTGAAGCAGTCTAAACAAAGCATTTCAGCCAGTAGTAATGTGAGTCTTCTTCTGAATTAGCTCATTTTTATAAATTTTACATAGAGGTGCCACCATAAACTGAAGGCATGAGTTGTCCAGACATCTATTTCCTATGGTATATTGACGAACCATATATAAATATTTATGTTCAATATACAATTATCGAACCAGCAATGGCTGAAAATGTGCACCATCTTCAGAGCAGATCGCAATATTTTATGGATGGTAAATACAGTGTTGCTTGAAAGTTTGTGAACACTAGAATGTTAAATATAATTTATTGAATATATTAATCCTGTATTAGAATAATATATACTGCTCACAAAATTAGAAGATATTTAATTACAATTTCACAAGTTTTAATCATAATGCAGAAGCTCCGCATCCAGGCCAGCCAAGGTCAGCTCATAGCTCCATTCACCCCAGAGACGCTGAGTGTCTGACAGCAGGACAATTTCATGGCATTTATCAAATGATTGTCGAGTTTCAATGCAATGAACAAAAAAACGATTTGTTGAAATCGTTGAAAAGAGGTGATTTCTTGAAATCTGTGACATTGACGCTACCGGATGTATGAGAAGTTAAGAAAATCGAATTGATAGTTGACTCGTGATAAGTAGCTAATTCTGAACTTCTGATTCTGTCTTCTAGATGAATTTGAAAATGAAGACAATTAAATATTAACACAACTTTACTTTTTTGACCATTTAATTGTAGACATTTTACGGGAAGCCGAGCTTTCCTTGCAGTCTTAGATCGTGGCTCATAGACATTCACTTCAGAACATCACTTCCCCAATATATACTTCTAATAAGATATTGTACTACACATAATGACCACTTTAAAATTGAAATGAGCTAATGCTACCCATGTTCATTTCTGTGATTTTCTCCTGTGTCCTGCAATACAGTGTAAAATAAGCTGCTAGCTATTCAGTCGCTGCATCAAATGAGATCATTAACACTGCTGTGCTTGTGCTTCCCAATAACTTTTCAATTCTTCATCTGTCCAGGTGACTGATACAACTAGCATTGCACTCCAGTGAGCTGATTGGTTCATTTCTGTGATGGATATGACAGAGAAGCAACGCTACTCTTTGAATCGAAGCAGATGCAAAAAAGAGCTTCACTGTGCCATGTCCTCTCTGGAAGAAGATGAGTATCCTGTTGACTCACAAAAATGCTACAGCTCCAGCGAGACACTCAAGGCTTATGAGCAGGACACACAGCTGAACTATGGCTCAGAAACTGCACAATACGACATGCAAGGTAAAGTATGACACACTGATCAGAATCAGAGTTCTTCACTCTGATTAATAGACACTCTCAACTTGATCTTCATATAATCCATTACAGCTTGTTTATAAATCCAAATATAATTGGATTTTTAGCCACAGTCAGATTTAAAGTTATCCAGAAGATTTATCATGATAGCTTATTAATAAACAATGAATAAATAAATGTAACAACATTAGCAATTAACATTAACAACAACAACAACAACAATAATAATAATAATAATAATAATAATAATGATAATAATAATAATAATAAATAGTGTGTTTTATATTGGGGAAATAAACAAGAGCCAGCAAACACATTTTCACAATACTCTCTGTAAATTGAGAAGGTGAATATTCCTGTGAGACTTGTTTAATTAGGATATAATGCAGGTTGTTTTATTAGACAGCTTATTTCAGAAAGCTCTGTAAACTTTAGTGGACACTGGTAATTAGATTGTTTCCAATTGCCCCGATCCTTTCCTTAATAAAACTGTCAATTTATATAATAATTTCTCATTTTACACTGAATTTATACATTCATTCGGTCAAAAGGTTTTGAATTAGGCCTAATTCTGTAAAATTGGTATAAAATTGCATGGTTAAAAACATGTTGTAGGTCTTGAGTTTTATGAGGAAATGTTCTAAAGCCTTCATTTTAAGAAGCCATAGGAAATGTAATTGAATCCCACACACAAGTCACACGTAGATTGCTACTTGTGGTGCTCTGCCCAACTTTATTGCTCCCTTTTTCTAGTCACGTGTTTAAACA
Source organism: Parotocinclus haroldoi (assembly GCA_034779995.1). Taxonomy (NCBI): domain Eukaryota; kingdom Metazoa; phylum Chordata; class Actinopteri; order Siluriformes; family Loricariidae; genus Parotocinclus; species Parotocinclus haroldoi. The sequence goes on along the minus strand of JAUZST010029115.1, from coordinate 14,201 downwards.
CATTATTGGATTTTAAGCTTTGCATATGCATATTACCAATATGTAAGAAATGTTGAGGCAACTGGGAAATAACTAGATTTGCTCAATAAACCACATGGTCAACTTTTATATATAATTACTGTCTATAGCCGATTGTTGTAAATGCTGTTACTCTAACATGCCCTTCAGTGGAATGGAACAACTTTTGACCTGTTTGTTAGGGTGGTGGAAAAGAAGGTTCATGATTAACAGATAAATATTTTCTATATTCAAAGAGAGAATATTTTTGCTTGCAATTTTCTGAACATCACAAGGAACTTTCGGTTCTTTTGGCCAGTTATCTGTGTAGTGTAGTGTAGGCAAGAGACCATTTAAAAATGCATTTACATTGGCAATGCTACACTGATAATCACTACATTGACATGCAAATAGCCATAATAAAGCTTTCAAATAATCATTTGTTTTAGTGAGAACTAGTGTTTTGGGTAGATATTAGAGAATTGTAATAACCCATACATTGCCAGGGAAGTTGGATAGTTTGATTGAAAGAACTGCTGGTGAGGCTATCATACATTGGCACTATATAGACAACAACAACAGTAATTCTGTACAATGAATGTATTCTGTACCAGTGTGGATATGAACAATTATCAAGCAAATGCATGATGTCATAAAATGCTCTTTTAAATGTTTTATTTATTTATTTATTTTATTGAGTAGACCGTCATTTTTTATCGGTATGTGTTTTTGAGAATTCCAAAGATATGGCCTAAGGTACATAAAAAAGCAAGGCACTTTCTCTTGCATTGAGTAATGCCAATTTCCATGTGTCCAAACTCAAGCTAAAAGAATGGTGAAAAGAACAGTGTACATGCCAGGATAGCAAGGAAGCCACTACTCTCCAAAAAGTACACTGTTGCCTGCCTGTGGTTTGCTCAAGGCTATTTGGACAAGCCAGACGCCTGTTGGAAATATGCTCTGTGGAGTCCAAATTTGGTTTAAAGAAAAAGCATTATGTTTGCCTCTTTGCCAGGACAGCTTTATTGATGGACTTTTGAATTCTAGATTGTACCAGGAATCAATAAATATAACGCACCTGGACAGAAATGTCAGATTGCTGCAAATCTCGCGATGCATATGTGGAGGGCTATGTAAATGATTACAGCTGTGGTTTGATTAAAAAAATAGAGTCTGAGAGAGTCTTTATAGGGCAGCATTGGCAACAAATTTACACCATCTTGTCGCAAGAACCAGTGTCTCATCAGACAGATGACATCTTTAGATATCTGCCTACATAAATTATGACAGCTGTGATCTGATTAGACCCTGAGTCTTGCAATAAGATAATGTTAAAGTTTTACAGCAATATGAAATTTCTATCTGGGTGTGGCATTATACATAAATCAGTATTACTCATTGTACATCAACTAAGAAAAAAATGGAACCGTATGGAAAATGCTATAAAAACACATTTAAACATTTAAAACACTAAATACTGATGTGATTTTAAACAAGCGATGTCAACAGGTGATTGTAATCAAGATATGGTAAAAAAGCAGCATCCAAGAAAGCTGTTGCATATTTGATGAGCAAAGATGGCCAGAGGATCTCCAGTTTGCGTAAGAAAATTATTGAAATGTTTAAAACAATTTACCTAAAAAAATAATTGGAGAGGATTTGCATATTTCTCCTTCTACAATGCATAATATCATTAATTCATTATCATTATTTATTCCAGGAATCTGGGGGGATTTCAGTGCATAAAGGTTAAGAGCACAAGCTTAAACTGAACACCTGTGATCTTCGACCCCTCAAACAGCACTGCTAAAAGAACCACACGGTCAAGGGATTACTTTGGCAAACTTCAGTACGGAGTTACATTTACAAATGCCACTTAAAACTTTACTGTAAAAAAGCCTCCAAGACTCAGACTCTTTGAGCTCGGAGCCACCTAGGATGGTCCAACACACAGTGAAAATGTGTTTTGTGGTCAGATGAAACAGTATTCCAGATCTTTGTTTTGGAAGAAAATCAAGAGTTAAGAGCTAAATGAAATATACCATAATGTAATATCCTCTATTTTTTGTAACCAGTGTATATTGCCTTCAGGATGACATCATTTTCAGGAACATCCATGCATTTTTCAACAAGAGAATGCAACACCACATGCTGCACACATCACGTTATAGCTGTGGAATAAGAGTGAACTGTCCTGCCTGCATATAGAGAATGTGTGGGAAATTTTAAAATGTAAATGTGACAACATTGACCCCATACTTTTGCACGTAGGGTGTGTTTGCAGAAAGAATGAAACAAAATATTATCTGAAACTGTTTGGTTACTGCTAATTTGCGTAGTATCAGTTTTTTGTTTTGTATTAAAGATCCAAAGGTGTACCATGAAAATATCCCACACACCATTACACAACCACTACCATCCTGAATAGGATTCATTCTGATAGGAGGCAGGTTGGATCTATGCTTTAATGTTGTTAAGCCAAATGTTGCAGCAGAAATTAAGAGTCATCTGACCTGACAGTGATATTCCACTTTATTGTATTATTTGGTAAGTTCCTTAGGCTCAGTAGGCTCAGTTTCCTGTTTGTCATTGACAGTAGTGTCACCTAGTGTGGTCTTCTGTTGCTGTAGCCCATATGCTTTAAGGTATTATGGTTGCAATGCTTATAATGTACCTCAGTTGTAATGATACTGTTGGCTTTCTATCAGCTCATAGTAGCCAGACCATTCTCCTCTGACGTCTGGCGTCAACAAGGCATTTTCACCCAGAAAAATGTTGCTCAGTGGATTTTTTTAGCTTTTTCAGGCCTTACTCTGTAAGCCATAGACATTGCTGTGTGTGAAAATCTTATTTGGTCTCAGAAATAATCAGACAAGTTTGCCTTGGATCAACAACCATGACATATTCAAAGTCACTTAAATCACATTTCCTACCCATTCTGATTCTAAGTTTGAACTTCTAGAGGTCAGGACAAGCCTAAAGGCACAACTTTGTGGTTGGATGATTAGATATTTGCATTATTAAACAGTTGAAGAGATGTAGCTAATTAAGTAGCCATGAGAGAGAGATAGAGAAAGAGAGAGTGTGTAGGGTTGTTTATGTGTCATAATATTGCTTTCCAATCTCCAATGCCCTTTCAGTGTATTTCAGTGTTACAATCCTTCAGGAATTATGTTGTATGTGACATACAGAGTTTTTATTGTATACTGCCATTGCATTCTGTTATACTCTCCATCATTTGACTCTCAAATCCTTAGTGTTTGACAAACACTGCCTTCTCCAGCATAATCCTTTGCCCCAGGTTTGAGTTTGAGTTTGAGCCATTGACAGTGTGGATTTTGCTAGCTCTGTCTGTGTGGGTTTCCTTTGGGTAGACCGTTCTCTATCACAGTCTAAAGACATGCATTAGGTTAACTGGTGTCTCTCAAGTGTCCGAGTGTGAGTAAGTGAGTGTCACAGGGGTGCCAGTACCTATTCCTGGAGAACAAAGAGCAGCCAGTTGCTCGCAGGGTGGGTAGACGGCACTGTTGCAGTTCCAAGTGTTAATAAACCAACCAGTCTACATTATCAAAGACACAACCAATGTGATGTTCAACTTTTCCAGAAGGCACCACCTGACCTTCAATCTCGGTCCCTGTAGTGGCAAAAATGATACCACTGCACTACCGAGTGCTACTTTTAAAAATAATTTACATAAGTTAAAAATAAGACAACATTCCATTAAATTGAATGTTGGTTAAATAGTTGCATACAACTAAAACCCTGCCAACTAAAGACCTGTCAGGTGTTGTGACAGCACTGTTGTTGATGTAAGTAAGAACAATAAACTGCAATAAAGAAATGAGTGAAAGGTTCAGGCTTCAGTCAGTGTTTAAAGACCATAAAAGACTTAAGATGAATCATAACCCTTCAATGAGAAGGAAGAACCAGGAGACTATTTTCTGTGTTTCAAAAGATAGATTCTTGTGTATGTTTACATAGAGGGTTAAATCTGAGAAGAAAGCACTACTTGGGTATACACAGAGCAAACCTCTGTCCTTTGAGAGAGATACCCACACAGGAATGTAAAACAAAAACAGTGACACAGACTACGAGATCAACTGGGTATATGAAGAAAGGTTATTGCATAGTTAAACAACAAAAATATATATTTTTTTAAACTTTCATTTTATTGCACACAGTATAACAGTATAGGTAGTTTATGTTTTGTCTTGTTTGTCTGTCAATAATTTGTTAATAAACATCCATTCTTGTATTTCAGACCTGTTAGCAGATTGCAAATAAATTTGGCATGTGGGAAAATTAGGGCTAGTAATAATAAAAAATAAATAAAATCTGAATAACTATCTGATTTTAAACAGGTGAGGACATTTTTAATTTGTTGAATAAAGAATTTGGTTTATTTTATTTGTTTTTAGTTGTTGACTTAGAATGCTGAAATGTATGTTTTTTTAAAACACCAGTTAATCAATTGACTAATAAGATAATAATTAATGAATGAATTAATTTAGTTAGTAATATTTATTTACTGTGTTTTCCATTCCTTTCTAACCAATCTCTAATTTAATGATATAAGGTTTATTTCTCAGTTCACAAGCTATTAATATGAGAAATGAATGCAAACAATGTGCCATAGTATCAAAGGCTTAACATTTTTTTGTTTTAATTGGGTTATAAGTGATGCTGCTGCGAAGGAAATAAAGTTTTAACACAGTGAATCTATGACATTAGTCTATTAAAACATTTACTAAATTAATCAGGTGTTAATGGCTAGAGTATATCAATGCTTTCACTAAAGGTGTTAATGTATTCTGAACTTAAATTCTATTGTGATGAGTAGAATGTGAACAATGTGCTGTTTTTTACCTCAAGGTTCTGTGATGTGCTTCCTGCTGAGGCTTTAATAATCTTAATTATTATTAATTATTTAATTAATATTTAAGAATTCATATGGTTGAATTTGTATGTTATTGTGGGTTTTGTGAATTGGACTTAAAGTCTTCCTTTGTTCTACACAGAGTGAGAGATGATTTTTCTGATTAATATTGCATTCTGTATTGGATGTTCTGCTTCCCATAGCAGTGTTCTACAATTACTGAAATTATGAATGCATGCATGTTTTTTGTATTTGTTGGCAATCTGGTTTTGTAAAAGTTGTATTGTTGTGCCAACTCTCCAGAGTACGCTCTGGTTTTTGAGGGATTTGGCCTGAGGGCAGGGATTTGGTGGCTGAGAAAGGAAGGGGGATGCAAATAGCAAGGATAAGCACAAATTATAAATTCATCCACCAGTCTGTTAAATGGTGCACCATTAATCTGTTCCTGTGGCAGTGGGTGAGAAAGCTAATTTTAAAAGCGGTGTGCAGGTATGCACTACAATTTCAGTGTGAAATACAAAAATTCAAGTTTAACTTGAAAATGCAGCTCCTGGAAAAACGGCGAATGTGTGTTGCATCAGTGCGGTCGGTTCTGGTCGGGTGTGGGTGTGTGGCATGGTGGATTTTGGTCAGGTGCATATCTGAGTCCTGGTAGGTTTGGGTCGGGCATAGGTCCGAGATCTGGTTGATTTTAATCGGGCTCCGATGGTTGTGGATGAGCGCAGGACTGAGACTTGAATGGGCATGGATCCGAGACACAGTGGGTTCTGGCCAGGTGCAGGTCCAAGACCCTGAAGGCTCTGGCAAGGTGCATATTTGTCGATATTTTGAAAGCCCTAGGAGGAGAGACCGACCAAAATAGTAAATACCAAATAGTAAAAGATAATAATAAGAAAAAATCAGAAACAAGCCACAACTGCTATTCTTCAGACAGGACCAAATAATATTATCAAGGACAGAGTTGCTCAGAATTAAAGAGAAAATAAATATTTATCTTTTAAATTCGGACATTGCATACTTTAACAGCCAAACAGAGTGGTCATGTAGACAGCCAGTCAGTGCTGTATGAGTAAAAAAGCATTTGTATAACACTTTAGACTGTCAGACGTTTTCAGCACTATCTCTGTAATCTAAGCATAGTTTGCATGCAGTTTTTTTAATGACAATAACTTACATTCCCTTAGCATGAAAAGACTATATGACTATAGTAATGTCCAGCCGACTTCCATTTCAGTAAATGTCGTTTCACAGAACATAATTCAGCCGTTCAATGGCACATACCTGTAGTTGTAGTTGAGTAACAGTACTTGAGTAGTAACGTGAATGTTACTACTCAAGTAGTAACATAAATGTTACATAAATGTTATTTGATCTGTGTTTTGGTCATTTATGTAGATTAGACATAGTGTATATTGTAGCGTTTTCCCGACGCTAGAAAGGACAGACCAGCGGGTTACTTCACGTCACTTTTATTAATCACTATTCCGGTTACCGTCGGCCATAACCACGCCGCTAACAGCCTCCACTCACTCACTCACTCACTCACTTGCGCACTCACACACTCGGCTCCACCTCCCTCTCTCTTGGCCCCTCCTTCCAGTCTCTCAACGCAGTCCCTACTACACTCACACACAATGCAGTTCACATCTTAACACAGAACATTTGAACATTATTTAACACAGAACCTGAACATTATGCAGAATCACTACAGTATTATTATGGTTTCAATGTGTTTTGCTGCATCTGGGCCAGGATAGCTTGCCATCAATGATGAACCAATGAATTCTGAATTATACCAGTCAATTATAAAGAAAAATAGCAAGACATTTGTACTAAAGGTCACTATTGTCAGTAAAGTAATGGCCAATTATTGGCCAAATGTTTTGGTCTAATTTGTTTATATGGCTTCTCCTCTTTTAACGTTCTACTTTTAGGACAGATTCTATGGCACAACAATGTGAAAAATGTTTCATTCAGAACTTTGTTAAAGAGCCTCTAAATACAAGATGTATAAATAAATATATTGTGACTAAACCTTATTAATGCAGTGGTACATACCCTGCTACATGCACTTTACAGGATGGTGTTAAGAATCTTAATCATATATATATATATATTATAATTAATCATTTTATAACAAACTAAAAAATGTATGCAATATCATGCAAAATAATAATAAACTTTGAAGTTTTGGCTGATCTCCGGAGTCTGCTGTATAAATGACCATTGGCAGCAAAAGCAGATGATAACTGAGATTAAGAGCCTACTGATGTAGCTCGTGTTTTAAATTATAAGGTATGAATATATTTGTAGACATCTATTACATTTCTCATTCTGACATCATTATGTGTACATTGACAAATTAACAGACTAAACTGAAATCCAGTTTGATTGCGGTATTGGACCTGCTTATTTAGACATGAGTTAATCACAGGGTAATGAAGGGCATTCACAAACCCTGAGCTCTGGAATGTTTTAATTACTGCAAGTGCTATCTTGTTTCCATCTGTTAGCAGACATGTGCCAAATCAGACACTTTGTGCTAGTCCAAATTCAATTAGGCTCCTCTGCAACAATCGTGGGATCTGCATGTTTGAGGTGCAGATAACCAGAGAACACACTCGCTCTCTATCATGCTGTGCAAGTCAGATCTGCCTGAATGACATTTCAGCAGAATAGCATGCTATGTAGAAATGTAACTTCATTCAAAGTCAATGTTTCCTTTTTCGATTCCATTCAGAGTATATAATTTTCTTATTTTTACAGTATATTAATATATTACTATACAGTATATTGTATAATCGAGTACACCCCTCAAATTTTTGTACCTATAATATTACAGTATATCTTTTCGTGGGACAACACTGAAGATATGAGACTGTTTTGAGTGATTGAGTGTTGTGAAAATAAGTCAGTGTTGTGAAAATAAGTCAGTCTGCAGCTTATATAACAGTATAAATTTCCTGTGCCTTCAAAATAACTCACCACACAGCCAACCCCTTAGTGAAAATGGCCAGATTGTGCCCAAAGTGTAAATACTTTGTGTGGCCACCATTATTTTCCAGCACTGCCTCAACCTTCTTGAGTATGGAGTTCACAAAATCTTCAAAGGTCCAGTTGCCACTGGAATTCTCTTCGACTCCTCCAAGATGACATCACAGAGCTAGTGAAAGTTAGAGACCTTGTTTGGAGGTGTATTTGGGGTATTTATCATGATGGAATATTGCCCTGCGGCCCAGTTTCTGAAGGGAAGGTATCATGCTTTAGTATGTCATATTACATACTGGCATTCATGATTCCCTCAATGAACTGTAGCTCTCATGCAACTCCAAATCATGACATCTCTGTGCTTCACAGTAGGCAAGACACATTTGTACTCCTCACCCGGTTGCTGCCACACGCTTGACACCATCTAAACCTGTTTCTAAAGTCTGTTTGTCTTAACAACAAACACCAAACTGTTTGCAGGCTTTGTTGTCTATCGTGCTTCAAAGAGGCTTCCTTCTGGGACAAAAATCATGCAGACCAGTTTGATAGAGTGGGCGGCGTATGGACTGAGCACTGACAGACGGACCCCCTTTAACTTCTGCAGCAATGCTGGCAGCAGTCCTAAGTATATTTTCATTTCAACTTAGAGGTGTACTCACTTTTGTTACCAGTGGTTGAGACATTAATGGCTGTGTGTTGAGGGCACAGCAAATTTACACTGTTATACAAGCTGTAGACTTTACATTGTATCAAAGTGTCCTATCTTCAGTGTTGTCTTATGAAAAGATGTAATATAAAAGTTGTGTATGTAGTAAAATGTAAGGGCTTCACTTATTTTTGTGAGATACTGTACATGCAGCACACTTATCCTGTCAAGCAGATTTGTTTGCTTAATGGATTGGTGTTTTTATTCTATTGTGCAATGTTTTCATTTTCACTTCACAGTGTCTACGGTAAGACTATTAAAGAACCTTCCAGATATTTCAGAGACCAGAATGGTCAATAAGTTTTCTATGTACACACAAATCTCAAATCTCAACATCAAATCGGTAATGAAACAGTAATGAAAATGCATATACAAATGCATTGTTTCTTATATTTACTTTAACTTTTATTTCATTTCATTTATTTGATTAAAAAACATACTCTGGAAAAATGGTCGCTGTGTGCTCTAGAGCAAATAGAAAAAGGACCATCCAGACTGTTATCAGTAACAAGTCCAAAATCCAGAGACTGTCATGCAGGGATGTGTCACTGCCCTTGGCAAATGTCATTTCCAGTTCTATGATGGCAGCATTAATGCTCAATAGTGTACTGAGATTTTAGCGCATCATCAAGACATCATCTTTTCCAGGAACGTCCATGCATTTTTTAACAAGACAATGTATAATCACATGCAGCACACATTACAAAGGCAAACAACTAAAACAGTGACGGGAACAGAACAACCATAAAAGAATCAGTACATAAAATAGAATCAGGAACCAGAACACACAAACTCTAAAAGGGAAATATAAAAAACATTTACTAGTTTAAGAGCCAATCAAAATGGTGTTGCTATTGGGCTCTTTCTGGTACACATTATCCTGAAAATCATAGGTAACAGAAGGAAAAGAGAAAAAATAAGAATGTAAAAGAGACAGAAAAACATACAACATTACAAAACATTATAAAAGTTTCTAAGCCTAGCCTAGAAAAATATGCAGCATGCTTATGCATATAAAATAAAATTAAAAAACAGAAAATTAGTTCTAAACTTAGCAGAGATAAATAAATAAGCGCTCATAGAAACTAAAATACACATAGGCTAACATTCTTTTGTATGAGTTTGAATCAAAGATGGAAGCACCCTGAACACACTTAATTGTTAATTAGACATCTCCTTCATTCTAATAATACTTCCTTGGTATAACGTCAGCATATAAAAGGTTTAACATGCGTTAATATTTATATATTAATTTTCATAAATAAATATAAAACATGCATACTATTAAATCACTTGCTGTTCTTCAACATTTTTAAACATGTGCAGCCATGTCTGGTAAATGATCCTACATTTCAATGCTTATTACATATATATTTAATCCATTATATACAACCCAATTCTAATGATTTTGGGACATTGTGTAAAACATAAATAAAATCGAATACAATCATTTGCTTTTCAACACATATTCAATTAAATACACTACAAAAACAAAATATTTAATGTTTCAAAAGATAAACTACATTTGATACCTGTAACAGATTCCAAAAGAGTTGTGACAAGGGCAATAAAAGACTGGGAAAGTTGAGGGATGCTCAAAAACATCATTGGAACATTCTACAGGTGGGTGTAATGATTGGGCAAAAAGGGAGCATCCCCCGAAAGACTCAATTGTTCACAAACAAGGATGGGACAAGGTTCACGACTTTGTAAACAACTGCCAGAGCTGTTTAAGAATGTTTTTGTCATTGTGCAATTGCAGTGAATTTAGGGATTTCATCATTTACAGTCCAAAAATATCATCAAAAGATTCAGAGAATATGGAAAAATCTCCGCGAGTAAGCAGCAAGTATGAAAAACAACATTCCATTAAAAACTCAAAACATTCTGTAACGAATATTACCACATGGGCTGAGAAACATTTCAGAAAATCATTGTCAGTGAACGCAGTTCGTTGCTCCATCTACAATTGCAAGTTAAAACTCTACCACGCAAAGCGAAAGACATATATCAGCAACACCCAGAAATGCCGCCGGCTTCTCTGGGTCCAAGCTCATCTGAGATGGACTGATGTTTTTGGAAATCATGGACATCCTGTCCTCCGGGCAAGGACTGTTAAGATTGTTATAAGCGCAGCATTTAGCAGAAACCCTTATCCAGGGCGACTTACAATTGATATAATATTACAATCCAAGCCGTTGTGGGTTAAGGGTCTTGCTCAGGGACCCAACTGTGGCAGCTAGGCAGAAGTGAAATTTGAACCTAGTCCAGAGTCCAGTGCTTTAACCACTAGGCTATCACAGTACCAAAGTTCAAAAGCTAGCATCCCAAATGGTATGGAAGTGTGTCAGCGCCCATGGTATGGATAACTTGCACATCTGTGAAGGCACCATTAATGCTAAAAGGTACATACAGGTTTTGCAGCAACATATGTTGCCATCCAAGCAACATATTTTTCTAAGGATATCCCTGCTTATTTCAGCAATACAATGCCAAGCCACAATCTGCATGAGTTACAACAGTCTGGCTTCATAGTAAAAGAGTGTGGATACTAGACTGGCCGGCTTGCAGTCCAGACCTGCCTCACATTGAAAATGTGTGGTGCATTATTAAGTGCAAATATGTGTAAATGTCCATTTCATCGTCTTCACCTACTGGTTTATGTCCATAGTGCATGATCAACTAGGCAGAATTTAATGTAAACTGAAGCTCTAAAGATTTGCAGTATGCGGCAGGATAGCAGAGAGAAAATGATTAAGAAGCAGTAATATGATCCACTGCTGGACCGAAGACCCATGGGCATTTCTTATTGTTTAGAGGACGCTAAGGCCTCTGACATCCCATACATCACATATACCAGTCTGGAATGATATTAATGAGAATCAGATTTGCAGGAACTGGTTTACTCTTCTGTCTGAACGAGTAATTTAGCACAGTCTCTTTGTATTTTAATCAGTACCAACCATTTGACAGTATTTGTTTTCATAACAAACATTTAAATGTATTATTATAAAATGTTAATTATGTTTATTACCCAAATGAGGATGGGTTCCCTTTCTGCGTCTGCTTCCTCTCAAGGTTTGTTCCTCTTAATCTCAGGCTGTTTTTCCTTTTCCTATCGCCATTTGACTTGCTCAGTAGGGACAATAGAATCCAATTTGTGACAATGTTTATGTATCAATGTAAAGTTGCTTTGTGACAATGTCTATTGTAAAAAGCGCTGTACAAATAAAATTTTATTTAATATTTAATTTAATTTTCATCTCTGGTACAGAGCACAAGACATCCAATTGTTCCAAAAAAGAATCGGAATGCTGATTCATCTGATCGTAATACGTTTCTACTTTGTGATGATCCATCCTAGATACCTCTTAGCCCGAATATCTCAACAGCACTTTTGCACACATATGCATTTATTGTGGCTGGCAAAGAGACCAAGTGATTTAATGTTTTTCTTTGTCCTATCCTTCCTGAAAACCTTTCATGTCTGCACCATATAGTTGTTGTTGCATTTTTTTGTTTCAATATTCTTCATACATTCTTTATTGGAAAGAGGCCAGTTCAGTACACATACACTCTTCATAAAGTATAAAGTACATTGGAAAATATGTCATCTTGTAGGCTGTGTATGTTACTCTAACATCTCAATGCAATTTTCTGCATTATTGCTGCCATCACAGAAGTGTAAATTACCTATGCCAAAGACACCATAACAGACCCTGAACTTTTTTGCTTGTTTCTGATAAAAGTCTGGATGGTGTTCATTTTTTGTCTTTTTTCTAAAAAAGATCTGGAATACTAAGATGTCTGACCACAATACATATTTGGTCTATCCCAGATGCCTCAGAGTACAGAGAATTTAGAGCCGGTTCTGGACATGGTTAACCTTTGCTATTTGCATACTAAAGTTTTGATTTGCATTTATGAATGTAACTCTACATTGCAATGCTTGACAAAGGTTTGCAAAAGTAATTCCTTGCCCACACGGCATATCAGCTATTGATGACGGCTCATTCTTGATGCGGTGCCATCTGAGGGACCACAAGCATCAGTTAAGGCTTGTGCTTACGACCTGAAATTCTTCTAGATTCCTTGAATTGTTCGATGTGATTATGCACTGGACAAAAATGCTATACCCTTTCAATCTTTCTTTGAGGTGTTTTGCTGTTAAACATTTCAATAATTGTCTCACTAATTTGTTGACAAACTGCTACTTAAAAATTCAGCTTTTCATGCACACTGCTGTATTACCAAATCAAATCACCATTTGATGTCACCTGTTTTAAATTATTAATACCCAGTCCTAACTTTTGTCTGAAAGTGTTGCATGTCTGAAATGGAGGAATGAATAAATATTATCAATGAAAGTATACCAGAAAGTTACCCAGGCAAAACATTCCATATAGTGCCACGGTTCTCCATAACGATCAGTGAAGAAAAGTGTATGGAAGATGTATATCAAGAATAGTATATAAAAGATGTATGGGAACTGTCTTGGTGCCTAATGCTGACACTTTTTAATACAAGCTGGTTCAAGAGTGACATGTTAAGCATTTTATTGAGATGTATCATTGTTCTTTATTCATACAAGCTTCAAAAAACAGTTTACTATTGTCTGTGACCCCAAAGACGCTGTGTGTTATGCTAATGGAATCTTTTGGCAGCCTTCTTTTCTGGGAGGCTCATTTAAGTCAGTATCAGAGTAGCAATCTGAAGGAGAGCTTAAATTACAGGTTGGCAATGTTTCAGAGGGTAGGAGGGAGAGTGCACTTAGCCTGATATGTCTTTGTGCAGTGAGGAAATTGAAAATTCCTCCCCACAGGCACTGGGAACAACACTGAGCAATCTCCTTCTATGAAATGGCAGCACTAAACTTGTCACAGCAGTGGGGAAACAGGTGCTTTCCTTCAAAGTTTGTCCTATTCCTGACTGGTGTGACCTGGAGCAGTCAGGTACAGCAGAAATAGGTACAGTGCACATGCTTCAAGACCTTGCTCTGGAGCACTATTTTCTCCTATAATGTCCTTACATGTTTTTAAAGTGCCTAATAATGTGAAGTAACAGCTGAGCAATATCATTCATAAAATGCTGTATCTGCAGTTATGTGTCATTTTTGTTTATCAGTTTAATAAACAAACTGTCCTAATTTTTGCTGGTATTACTGGTGTTTCTGCATGGTAGACCCATCTTCTCTGGCTACTTGTTCCAGACCACAACAGTACTATCTGGCCACATGAAGCCCGCAGCTTCTCAGATGGCTGAACAAACGCCTCCAGAGATGGTGATCAGCTGCCAGAAAACTTGGTTGTGGTAGTGTGATAAGCTGCTAAATACTCTTTTGGACAGTAACTGCATACTAGCCCAGCAACTGATGGACCTGACCAAACAGGTAGCACTGTTCACCAACGCCATGTCCTCTTTACCTTGGCCCACTATTATTCTCCTTGTACATGCTACCTTTAGGCACAATTATTTGTAAAAATGGTAATAGTTTTCACTGCTCAGGTACTAACTAGAACAAGAAAACTTTATCATATCAGCATTGTTCTGTCATCTCTATTCAATTCAATTCAATTTTATTTATATAGCGCTTTTTACAATGTAGCATCGTCTCAAAGCAGCTTTACAGTAATA
>JAUZST010029104.1:0-29718 GCA_034779995.1 Parotocinclus haroldoi | reverse complement strand
CACACACACACACACACACCCACACAGACTCTCTCTGATACACACACTCATACAGATACACACACACACACACACTTTCATACACACACTCTCTCTCATACACACACTCATACACATACACACACACACACACACACTCTCTCATACACACACTCTCTCTCATACACACACTCATACACATACACATACACATAGACACACACACACACACACACACTCATATACACACACACACACACACACACACACTCTCATACACACACTCATACACGTACACACACACACACTCTCTCATACACACACTCATACACATACACACACACACTCATACACCCACACACACACACATACACATACTTATACACATAGACACACACACACACTCATACAAATGCACACACACTCATACACATACACACACACACACACCCATACACATACAACCACACTCACTCTCTCTCTCTCACACACACACACACACACACACACACACACACACACACACACACACTCACACACACAACATAAACAGATGTAAAATATTTTTTTCCATACAACTGTATTGTTAGATCTAAGTATTATTATTATTATTATTATTATTATTATTATTAATAATAATAATAATAATAATAAAAAATAATCACAATAATAATAATAGTAATTCTTCTTCTTCTTCTTCTTCTTCTTCTTCTTCTTATTATTATTATTATTATTATTATTATTATTATTATTACTATTCAAGAGAACTAATTATTTAACTTATATCATTGTTTTAATTATTTTTGCTATTCTGGTAGTTCAGGCTTTTAATTTAATGTCTGAGTCCCTGCAGGTTCTTTTGGAAAGACAGGACGGGGTAACACCCCTGATCTCATCAGCAGCCCTGCAATGCACTTTAAAGGTGGAAAACTCCAAGGAAAATGTAGAGGGTTCGACTCAAAGTCAACGTCAAATTAATTTCTATAGCACCGGAGCATCGTCTCAAAGCAGCTTTACAATCTTATATTATCTTAAAAGGCCAATCCCAAATTGAGCAAGCCTAGGGCGACAGTGGCAAGGAAAAACTTTGGGAGGACCAAGACTCACCCCACCTGCTTGGATAGCAAAAACTGTTCTATTGTTACTTTCACTAAAGAAAATAAAGGATCCACGAAGAGACAAAGCATAGCATTTGTTCTGTTTGTCACCACTGTTTACAGGAACTGCTTTTTGTTGTGAATTTTACACCAATTAGCTCGCCATTACACCCGCGTAACATTAGCCACCTATAACAACAACCATTCCATCATGCTAAAACAAACCCTCCGATGGGCTCGAGTCCCTTGGATACTGTAAATACTATTAAAGGGTCGATACAAATAGGATGGTCCGGAGAGAATGGGATTTCCCGGACCCCCTGGGAATTCTCGTTTGAAGCGGGAAAGGCAAATTTCCGTGCAGTTCTGCTATTTCAGGGAAAGCCAGACTGTAATGAGCGCTCCTTCAGAAAGCCTGGACGGGGTTAGGACGGGATAGGGAAGGGTTCGCACAATTGAATGGGTAAATAAACAACAGCTGATCAATGTGACACCTGAGCTTTTGCTTAAAGCGTCTCTGAATAGAACCAGAAAATGCCGTAATGCGTTTAGACTAGCGATACCTTTCAATCTTCATGGATGATGGATTGTGCTTTTTCACTCCTATAGATGGTGATCCGCCATCAGGGGCACAGATTCGACCAGTTACAAACGTCTGGGTGTCAGCGATACCTCTTACGTACTAAATATACCCGGACTGACACAAGCAGGTGGACGGCGGGCACTGCCAAGCACCCTAAATCTTACAGGTCACTTTTTTTTTGGCAGGGGGTGTGCGCTGTGGCCTGCCAGAGGGTGGGGGTTTGGGTTTCATGTCGAAGTCCTCACATGACACCCTGTTCAGAGGCGAAAAGGATCAGGGGACGCAACCCAAATCGGGGGGTGCTGTTCAAAGCCAGCTGGTCTGGCTTAATCAATGCAGGACATTTTCTTTTTCTTGTATATCTTCCTTTTTCAGTAGACTAGGAAATATTTGAGTAACCCGGCCCACAGCAGGAACTGGAGGGTGTGATTTCCTGGGAAAGTGCAAATACGACACGGGTGAGTTTCTCTCTCCCCAGATTTTTTCCCTTCCTCCTTCCTCTGTAACGATGATTGGAGAAATTACGATCATGGAAACTTCTAGAACTGTACAGCCGGCTGGCACCGTGGGGTTTTTTTTTTCTGCACACTTATTTATTAGTCAATGATTTATTTAAAAAAAAGATCAGATGAATCAGATTTAATGCCAAATTTCTAACAGTTTAAATCATTTCACTTTTTAGAAATTACTTTTAAAATCCATCCCCTCTAACCTCGCCTTACTTTAAAAGTAGGTTTCAACTTTTTATTAGTAACTTTTTTTGTTTTTGAAGTTTTATTACCTTTATTACAGAGCATTAAAAGGTTTCAGAAGTTCTCTCAATACGTCAATACCTCTTTCTAAAATAATGACATAACTGACATTTGCATTTAATTGATTGTTGTTTTTTTTTTTAATTAAAATTATTTTGTTCATCAGCACCGGGCACCAACTTTATTAACATAGTAATGCTCTTTTAAAAATGACATTTGATCACTTTATATCTCTTTAAAATTCTGTTTGATTTTTCATGTAGTTTGTTCATTTTTATTGATATTTTAATACTTTTTGGACTATTTACTAAACTGAATGTAATTGAAAGTTTCAAGGTTGTTGAGAATGTGTTCTGAGTTATTCTTTATTATCTTTATTAAACATTTTCTTTATTTAAAAATATTTTGAAATTAATTAAAAATTCAACGATTTTTAATCAATTAATTATTCAGTTATATTTATTTGAACCCTTTATAGTTTTTTTGTAAAGCTTTTAATTGAGTGAAATTTAGGTAATATTTTATTTCGTTTTTTTTTTTTTATTTCTTTAATTTGTATTGTTTATTGATTTTTTTACATCTTGAAATTCAGTTCAGAGTTCAGGATTCTGTTTTGTTTTATTTTGTGTGTAATTCAACATTCCGTATTTTGTTAGTTTCAGTTAAATTCTATTTTCAATGTGATATTATATATTAATGATACAGTTTTTTTTAAATCATTAATTAAGGTCTTTAAATGTTACACATCTGCCGGTTTTCCGTGGAGCTTGGAATTTTAATCTGAAATATTGGAACTACAGATGATGATAAAGGTAAAGCTTTTTCATTCATGTGACGTGGTTTAACGTTTCATTCTTTTTATATGAATGTATCAGTTCACTTTTACTATACATATTTAATGGAATATCACTGGACGGACAGAGCGGTTATGAACTGTATCCCATGAGTCCATATCCCAGCCTTATACGACACTCCCAGAAACAGGAACCGACCCAGACAGGAAGCAACCTGGATCGATCCTTATTATTCGTAGAGAGTTTATCATTACAGTTACCTTTAGTCATTTTAGCAGGCGCTGATAACAATTATACAGTCCAAGCAGTGGTGGGTTAAGGACCCAAAGTGGTGGCTTTGTAGAGGTGGGATTTGAACCCTGGACCTTCTGATCCACAGCCCAATCTCTTAACCATAAATCCACCATAGTCCCAGTGTCTGGTCTAGAACTTCCTGTCTGAATTATGTCCTTAATAAACCAGAGCTCTGCCCGTACCCCTGTACTCGGTGTTCCAGTGAACCCAGGTTCTGAAGCAAGGACTCTCTCACCCTTCACTCACTGAAGATGGATGAATGAGTGAAAATAAATGAGTGGTGAAACAGGAGGATTCGACGACTCCAACCAAATACACTCAGAAGTAATCGTCTGTGACGGCAGTAAATTAGGATAGAAATGGATCCACTGAAAACAAACATGTAAAACAATTTGCCTGCCCACCCTCCACCTCCATGAACACACACACACACACACACACACACACACACACACACACACACACACACACACACACACACACACATGTTTGTCTCACTATCCTTGTAAGGACTTTCCACTGACGTAATGATTACTGTGGCTAATTAAGTCTACACCTACACCTACACCTACACCTACACCTACACGTAACCCAGTAATCTAAACCAAAAGTTTTAGGTCATTTGGTTGTCAAATGAAACTTGCCTTTTTTTGTAATAATGAATACACAAATCCATAAAGAATTAAAAATGGCAAACAGTCGTCTCAAGTCAAATGTAGTTGTTTTTTTTTGCTATCATTGTCAGAACTTATGGTCCTCATGAATACAGCAAGACAAGGTACACACGCACACACACTCATTTTATTTACATTCCCGCTATATTTCTGATGCAGCATTTTCATAAGAAGCGGCGTCGACGAGATCTGTGCGCGTCTAATCGCTGTCTTCCTGGGTGTTCAGGCAGTGCCGTGTCACTTCCCCTCCGAAGCGCCCCTAGGAGAGTGAGCCGAGGCAACTATGACCCAGTTTACAAAAGCTCCCCTGCTCCTTGTTTGAAAACTCCCCCCCTCGCTCCATCACAGAGATCTTTGATCAGAACTGCGGCTGGGGAAGCGCGGTGTTGTTTTCTTACGGGAACAAAGGGGTGCGCGCTTTGCCGTCGATCCTCTCTCGGCCCTTTGAGTGCTGTTCTGATGCCTCAGGAGTAGCTGCGGCAGGATTTTGTTTGTGTTTGTGTGTGTTCTTACCTTTCTTCGGAGCTCGGCGTGTGTACGGCAACCCGGAACGATCCGGGCGCTTTTCGGAATTAACGAGAGCATGCCATTTATCCGACGGAGCGATCACGTGAATGCCGTAGGTTCGCGTCGCGGTCGGTCCTTTAGGTTTTACGCCTTTTATCCACAGTGACTTTTGAGGGCCGCAGCAGCAGAGCCAGGAACTGAACTCACAACCTTCCAATTAGCCACCACGGTTGCCTTAATGCTTTCTGTCTCTTCGAGTACTATATCCAGTCAAGTCGGATTTATTTATATAGTGTTTTTGAAAAAGGAGCATTGTCCTAAAACAGCGTTTGAATATTAGATCATATTCTAAGGCCAATACCAAATCGAGCAAGCCTAGGCCCACAGTGGCAAGGAAAAAATACCGAAACGTTTTAAGAACGAAACCATGGGAGGACCAAGACTCAAAAAGGGACGCATCCTCTTTGGGTGGCTTGGATGTTAATTATAGGAATGAAGTTTGTAGTAATATTGTTCATTCATTCATTATCTTCCGCTTAATCCACACGGGGTGTGGGGTAATCCAGCTGGTGCCCACCCGGCAACTCTGGGTGCAAGGGCAGAAACAACCCGTAGCGCACACAGACACACACAGTCACACACTAAGGGCCACTTTAGAGACATCAATTAACACGCATGTTTTTGGACTGTGGGAGGAAACCGAAGTACCCCGAGTAAACCCACACAGACACGGATAGGACATGCAGACTCCACACAGAAAGGACCCAGGCCGCCCCGCCCTGGGATTGAACCCAGGACCTTCTTGCTGTGAGGCAGCGGTGTCGCCCCACCGAGCCCCCGTTCCGCCTGTAGTAATATTAATACTAAGTAAATAATGACAGAGAAACGAAATGTTGAATAAAACAGCGTATCAACTATGCATATCTGTGATTACTTCGTCTGATACACACAGCCACTTTAGGATCTCAGCAGGAAGCCCTTGGAGACACATTGTCCCTTGACATCCTAAGGATGGAGAGAGTTATTTGCCCTCTGGTGTGGCCCGGACGCCGTTCCACACGCTACCCTGCGTTTGCGCCGCTAACACCCGCATTCATAACCGAGCCCAAATGTGGCCTGTTTGAATAAATACAGGCATTTATCACGAAACCCCGCTGCCGAAAGGGAAAGGATCCCCCACGTCTATTTATATTAATCCGGGCTGCTGTGTGGGTTTTGCAGTAGTTACCATTGTTTTGTTGCATATTGCAGATCCAGATGTTAGCTTCTTAGGTTACACGGCCAATATTATCGTCTGTCGAAGAAGCATTTCATATTTAAAACAAATTTTCAGTTAGGCGTGACATATTAAACACATGGAAGCAGTCACGGGAAAAAGAAGCCGTCGCTTTGTTCGGCGATAATTGCTTGCAGTGGCGGCCGGCTCTTATTTTCATCTTCACTTGCTACTTTCTCTAATGTACTGTGTCAGGCTGCTCTCTCTTGTTCTGATTTCCTTTCTTTATCTCTCTCTCCATGCCCCATGGAGAGGATGCCACCACCGGCACCACCACGCAGAGTTCAGTTCCTGCTCTGCCCCATCATAAATCTACAAAACTCGAGCGCTTCGCCGGCTTTTGATCTCCGTAATCCCTACTGCCTGATCCTGTTTGAATAAGAATGAGTCTGATGCCACAAAGTGCTTTACACAGGGCTTGTTCTGACTGCGAAATCCTATCCATTTATGTTCACCATGGGAGAGCCGGAGCAGTGCCAGCATGGGAGGGGAGTTGAATTTTTCCTATAAGGAAATGGTCTCGGATGGCTTTAGATTCTTATCGTTAATCACGGGTGAGTGGATCTCACCGCAGACAGTCCAATTTATTTGGACAGCGAATTAGAAGGGTTCAAGGCAGATTCCAAAGCAAATTTCGCCGGCTAGCTGAAAAGTACCTGGCTTGTCAGGACAAACACGCGAACTGTCAGGGTAACACCGTAACCCGCCGACCTGAGAATCCATATTAAATATCATCTCAAACTACAGTGGGGGCCAAAAATATGAGACCCGCTTTAAAAGGACTCATAGGATCGAGGATTCAGGATAAAACAAAAACAAACCCCAAAGCTTTGCAACGGCTTTTTGAAGACCATGCCGTCTATCATGGTCCTAGTTGAGCATTTGTGTAGGCACTTGAAGAACGGCGAGCGTTCAAAGACAACTTTGTACAAGCCTTAGAAATTCTTACCTAACCATTTGTTTATGAAGATAAACAACATGCCACGTGCCATTTAACAATTGCATTACTCTGTGTGGAGCGGGTCGTTACATTATCCAGACATTATCATAGTCACATATTTTGTGCACGCAATAACAATCACAGTTGGCAGCAAACAAATCTCGCATGGCTCCAATTTATATGACCCGTCATGAGAATCCAACAAGAAGGGCCATCTGTATAATTTTCACTTGTGGGCTCAGACTTTTGGCCCCCAGCGTATTTAACTGCGTGAAGTGCCCTGTATTACATATGTCGTACATTCCTGCCATGAGGCCATGGGCCAGAGAGGCCGGAGTGTCAGAGCCAAGCAGGACTTACAGGGCTCAAGGTGAGAGAGCTACATGTCAACCTTGAGGCCGACTCTCCAGCGTAGTGTGAATTATTCAGCAGGCAGAGTGAGTTTTCTTTACCACCTGAAGGGTGTTGGGAGCAGCTGAGTTAAAGCTGCACAATAGCTCCTTATGTAGTGCGGCCGGGCAAAGAAACACTGAAGAAGCAGAATGAGAGAGGTGAGGGGCTCCCAAAAATGAAACGGTGGCAAAAGCAAACAGAAGAAGCTCGTATGATTTATTCAACAGGGCCCATTTAGCATACCGTGTGGTTTGGTTTTATAGCATGAATCCCACATATACTGTCTGCTCCAGTAAGTACTGTATGGGCAGTTTAGTCTATTTGTCAGGACTTGTAGGTTTTTCCACTGCAGGTCCATAGTGCACACATCTGTCAGGCCCCTGCACAAGCTCAGGAAACTCTGCCTGGCACCCATGGGCTAGAGACAGAAAAATGTGGCATGTTGGCATCTTTTTTTATTGGCATCATTATGAAACAACGAAAGAATTGTTTGGATTTCACATAGGTTATATGGCTGAATTACTGTCCAACCAAACAAAGAAGGGGGAAATCGTTAGAACTCTAGGCTTTTTTCTTTCTCGTATGATGCAATGAACGGACAAAAAGGGAACTTTTAGTCTTGGGTTAAAATACACAAAGAAACCACCAAGCTAGACTAAAACGCAGGAGAGGAATTATGGAAGTTGTAGGAACTTTCCCCCGCCAGCTACGTACTGTACGTCTGGCAGAGCGAGATGATTGAGAGCTGTTAGTGCGACGCACCCAGCCAAGATTTCTTTTTCATTTACCGGAATAAGACTACTGCATTACGGTGACATAATTGCAAAGGTTATGATGTACACCGTTAGCCCAGACAGTCATAACCAGTATGGCTGCATTTAGGTGTATTTTGGCTTCCTCACATTTTCCACTGAGGACAATGTATGGCTTTATGGGTGTGGCCATTAAGAGCATTGCTTACTGTACAGTACTGGTCTATTTTGGAATCAGATTTCTATAAATATATAAACATATGAGCCACAGATTGCATGCATTTACTGGACACGCGGCTTAATCACACTTTAATTACCTCACTTAGTGCTAAGAGATAACGATTGTGATTCACGCCAGCAGAAGAAACATTCAGCATTATGAACCAATTATCTGGTTTTATGGAGTCGGTGTCATGTACAATACTGTGCAAAAGTCTTAGGCTGCCATTCGTTTTTTTTGTTTTTGTTTTTTGTTTTGCAATGATTTAATGCCCATATATAACATGTGGTCGACGATCATACGTTAAAATGGTAAACTCGGATTCGTCAGTCTTTTGAACTGATCTTGGAGATAGAGGATCAAGGTTAGGTTTAGGTCACTTTTCGCTCGTTTGTATTGAAAAAAAAAAGCCAACATGTTTGCCGAACCTAATTTTAGCTGCAAGGCCGGCGTTGTCTTTCATAGAAAAGTGAAGAATAGCAAACCGGTTGTTGTTAAAGTGGGAACTGTGATATTAGAAATACAAAAATTCAGACAAAAGAGAGAATTAGCTATGATTCACACTCTGAAAGGTCCAAGGCATTTTCGTGTGGGATAGAAACGACGTACAACAAAGAGAACGTCAGATATTTGCCTGATGATCCCAGACATTCGGTCTCCATAAACACTGGAGTCCATGTGACCTCTTTTTGCACTTCAGAGTTAAGCTGGAAATAGATACCCACCATCCTACCATCTGGACCAAAGTTGAACTGAACTCTGGGTAGATGTTCTTTTTAAACAGATCATAAACATCACACAGAATGATAAGAACATCTTCAGCTTACTCATTATCAGAACCTACAGTCTACATTTATGGTACACAATTCAGCATGGATCACTGTAGTGCATTGTGTTGTGTATCGTACAGTGTTCAAGTAATGGACCATTAATATAGATTCAAGTTTTGCTAAACAGCGAGTGCTGTTGCAGGGATTGAATGCCCAACTGGAATCCCTTCCCTGAATCGTAGTCATTCGTGCCTGTGTGGCAGCAATTAAAAAGGCTGAAAAGTGAGTAAGTGAAATAGAAAGTTTAAAGAGCGGAATTTTTACAAAAATATTGTAAGAATTCTTACAAGAATTAAAATAAAAGAAGTGGAAGTACGATGTACTTTCGACCACAGGGTGCGTGGGGGGGGGGGGTGTGTGATGGTAAGGGGGCTGGTGGTTATTAAGTGATAACACAGGTGATGCACTAATTCAAAATCTACAGTCTTTAATCACTAGGGATGTTAATGCTAATCGGATTTCTTCCCAATTCCATTTCTGACATGATAAGATATCAGCGCTCTGTGTATTGACTGATACCTGATGCTGATAGTAAAGGTGTGATGTGGCAAGCTTTAAGACAGTCTGGATGACCTGTGTCATGTCAGCTAACATCACGAAGCCACACAGTAAAGTGGCACGTTGGTTTTCGTCGTCAACCGGAATCGACGATTCCTGAGCAAATGTTTCCCGTGAGAAAAAATGTCAATGCGAATGAACTGAATTGAATTGCATTAATGGACACGTACTATAGCAGAGCCTGACGGAAGAGCCTCTTACACATGAACACTTACATTAAATCATTAACACAAAGCTTATAATAAAGGGATGGAAATGATGTAGTTTAGTGAATAATGGATTGAAAGTGGGGCGGCAAATCGAAACCCAGAAATCTGAAAATGATTTTTGCAATAATATTTTCCTAAATGTAGCTTCATCTTTATAGTAAAATATGGATTCCAGCCGTTCACGTTCTTCTTCCGGGCCCAAATTATTGTCAATTAGAAATAAAATATTGCTTTTTATTCCATGATTTGAGTTACGCGAGCATAAATTAGTCATTACTATAATAAGTTGTTTTGATACTGATTAATACGGGAATCAAATGCAGAAGAACTCATCTCACTGAACAGGACAGAAGCAAAAGATTTAAATTCAATTTCAACTTTATTTGTATAGCGCTTTTTACAATAGACATTGTCGCAAAGCAGCTTTACATTGATACGTAAACAATTGTCACAAATTGGATTTTATTGTCCCTAATGAGCAAGCCAAATGGCCACAGTGGCAAGGAAAAACTCCCTGAGGTTAAGAAAGGAACCAGACTCAGAGGAAAGCCCATCCTCATTTGGCTAATAAACATAATTAACATTCTACTTTACGACATTGAAAGGAAAACATTTAATCTGTCTATGTAGAGAAGGGAGAGGGAGAGTGTTCGGCATGGCCGGCCGTTCCGTCTGACATCATCTCCCACAGCAGAGTCACTGTTGGAGCGAGACCCTCGGCACAAAGAGGAAAAGAATTATACATGATCTTAGGTTCCTTTAATATGTAAAAGACTAAAACTAGAACCAGAACTACAGACCGAATGCTTGACTAAATAACTAAGTCCTAAACATTTACTGATTCAAAGACTGACCACTGACGCTAAAATAGAGCAGAGCGAATCCTGGGTATGACCACGGAAAAGTTGACTGATTCAAACAGAATCGACACGGAGAGGAGGAAATGGCAAAAATCTCTATCATGAACAAAAGAATGAGAGACTTAAGTGCTGACCTGCTCAGTGAAAGAGAAAAATCCTGACCTAAAGATTAATCGATTCATACATTCATTTGCCGAATGAGAGCGTCACGCCATCTCGCTCAATCCGCCAAATCAGTACTGAATCTGGATTCTTCACGAGTGAATCCCAATCCCGACCAGCAGACTTACTGGTTTCAACACTGAGCCGCCCAATGAGAGCAAAGCGAATGTGATAAATCCTGACCAATGACTCACTAGCAGCTACAGACCTCATTTCTGTTTTTTTTCCAATCATTTCAGAACTAATTTCCCCACTCACTACAGCAGTCACAGTTGCTCTAGAGTGCCCCTGGTGGCTAAGAATTTACAAATCCTTCAATCAGAACTCCGTGATCCATAAGACACGGCACAACGGAAGCAGCACGTGTCGGGCCTAGCCTAAAAACAAGTCCCAAACTTTTTCACACATCACTTAGCTGAACATGTGTTTTGAACAGTTGGTGTCTCTTCTTAGTGGCAGGGTCTTGGGGGTGAGTGGGACAAAGCACAGGTGCATTGACAAGGGAGATAAAGACTTCACCATTGTTCCGTTAACTAGAACACGCCGAGACCTTTTTTTTTTTCCCGTGCCTGAAATGAGAGCGTCGACCTGAACAAAGGCATAGCCGGCGCGGAGATGCTCGTGGTTCATTCATAATGAATCAAAGGTGTAGCAGTGATGCGCTGTTTGCCCAACAGAACATGCAAATTACCAAATTTGTCCCACATGAGTGTCACCGCCTTCAACCACAACGTGACACGGCGACAGCCATAGCGCATCAAAGCAGATCTTTGGCTGAGCTGCAAGGAAACTTTGACTTAAACATTGGTTATGAGTTTTTTGCACTTTTATGAGTGTTTTTTTTTCTTTAAGAAAGTTTCAATGTTTCCTATCCTCATCTGGTTGAGATATGGACAGAATATGGACAGATTGCGTCAAGCCAACACTGATATTGCCGTAATTTCCTAACCAGCATTGTAAAGCCAGTACAAAATGACTCAAAGGCTGACCTAGGTGACCGAAACAGTTCGTATTCCCTTAAATATAAGCTTTCTGAGCTTTTCTTCTTCAGTGATGCTTATTAAGGTCAGGAAGTAGTTTATTTATGTGAACATTTACAGCTGTATAGAAAAGATACTGTACTTTTGGCAGTGAAGTGTTGATATTAATTGCTTAGTGCCAGCAGATTTAATTATTTATGAGTTTATGGAAGCACATGCTATTTTCACTATTCTCAGAGGGAGTGCATTGTTAAGTTTCATCTCAATATGGAGAATATATGCACTTCAGAGAAAGCAGCGCCTGAAAGCACAACTGCTTCGTCTGATCTAGATCCACTACTCGGCCAGGCAGATGCAGATGCTTCCATTTGAAAAGGGATTCGTGCCGAATCGGACCCCTTTGCTCCTGTAAGAGTGGTCATGTTTACAGCGTTCTCAGATTGGATGGAAGTCTGTTTCCACAAACCTGGTTGCTTGTTTCTATCAAGCCTGGAATGAATTGCAACATCCATGAAACGGCTACGGATCTGAAACACAGTGTATGTTTAAAGAATTTCAGTATCCATCCATCCATTATCTTCTGCTTAATCCACAAGGCCCAACTCTGGGCACAAAGGCAGAAGCATTCCTATATGGGGCGCCGATCCATCATAGAGCACACACACAGACACACACACACACATTCACACACTAAGGGCCACTTAGAGACACCAGTTAACCTAACACGCATGTCTTTCGACTGTGGGAGGAAACCGGAGTACTAGGAGTAAACCCACACAGACAGGAGGACATGAGGAGTCCGCACAGAAAGGAACCAGGCCGCCGAGCCCCCGTACCGCCCAGAATTTCATCATTTAATTATTAAAGTTTGACTGTCACGTCCTTCAGTGAGATTATTAACTACCTACAAAGTATAAATCTGATTAGCGATGAAAAATTACTGGGTTTACGTGAGAATTATTAATTATTGCATTATTAATTGTTTAAACCCAGAGCTTTTCCATTATCTGAGTATCCATGTCTATTTCAACTCCTTGAGCTAATTAAAGTTAAACAGAAAATATACATTATTGTTAATATCGTTTTAACTGATGAAGTGGTCACTGTTTCACAATATAGTATGTTGCCTGTTTGGGCTTTTTTAAACCAATTCACTTCTTTTGGGCTTGTTTCCATAAGCCAAAGCCTTCTCACTGGATTTGGCAACCTTGGAGATAAATGAAGTATGCAAGAAATGGCTACTGAACACTTTTGGAAAAAGTCAGAAACGCAGAATATGCTAGAGAAAATGAAGAATCGAATTATTGAATTGTTCAGATTTGAAATTTACCTCGCATGTTTCTGTGAGATTATTGGATAGGAGCAAAGTAGAAATCAGAGTCATGTAATCCCGGAGCTTTTCCATTCTCTCGCTTTTCCTCTACGCTTACACTAATGACTTCTCTCTCTGAATTGAACACTTTACACATTAAAAACTCATCTATTTCCGCCATACTTTTCCTCTACTTCCCCTTCCAGTCTAGGAATGTTATCTTTGTAAATATCAGTTTTGTTGTCGTTTTATTGTCATTCATGTCATTTTCGACCTTGGCTTTTGGGAAAGGCGCTATATAAGTGTAACCTATTATTGCAGTCTTTATCTTATTATCCATGTTTGTGTAAACTCGTCAATCTAATTAATGTTAAAACGTCGGTGGTCACTGTCTCACATTGTAGCATGTTGCCTCCCTCCCACACAATCTGGCAACCCGGGAATTTATTTCAGCACCTGTGAAATGGCTACCAAGCACATCTGGATAGTAGAGAAATCTCAAAAGGGTGACATTTTTAAGATTCTCTCTGCTAAAATGTAGTTTATGTTACATCCTTCTGTGAGATTATTGGCTGGCTACAATGTAGAAATCAGATTACTGCCCGAGTGGTTTAAATCCAGCTCCTTTCACTTATCTGATCACCCCAGTGCATGTAAACGTTTGATCTGATCACTGACAAAATCAGATTTTCTGCAGTTATCAGATGCACGTAGAAAGTGGTGCCTCTGATCACAGCATCATTACTGTGTCAAACCGCCAAGCATTTGTTCGTCCTGTGACACTGCATGTCCCCTAATTAGAGCAGACGTCCAAATACTTTTGGACATTTCTCGTATCTAGAGAGTGGGCTTGGAAAAAGATAACGTGAGGGGGAGGAGAGAGATGCTGTGAGAACAAACGGGGAGGGGAAACACAGCGAGAGATGTGTGATCTGGACGATCTCTCCCTAGTGCTGCGCTGCTTAGTGTGAAGACTGATTTGAGCGCCTGACAACATTATCAGCCATGACAGCCAGATTGCTTTTCACATGAGCAGATTACACACACAGTACAAACACTTGCTTGCTGATTCCTGTTTGCCAAGAAAAACGCGCTGATGTATATCGTGTTCGGAGGAAATAGGAGTCTTGTCCTTCATTCTTCCCCTAACAAAACCCATTTTGAAAACCGATTGTAATAAAGACGTAATGTAGAACTACCGGCATAAGCTGGCACTGAGCTAGCCCTGGGTTATCTGATGTTGCCTTACAGTCGGCTGATACAAACAATACAAATGTTTTCTTGTGAAGATACCTGCTGCCTAGACAAAACATAGGTCACATGGGTCCTTTCTTCCAAAATATCCCTAAATGTCAGGTAGAATTTCTATGGGACCTCGAGTTCCTGTCATTTTTAGCCCTCTTTTCTCCCAACTAGTTGATTATATGTGGTTTTTGTGCCATTCTACCTCTGCTTCTTGTAACCCCACAAGATTTTAACGGGGATTAAGGTCTGCTAATCAAACGGTAAGAAGCCAAAAGTCTGAGATCAGTAGTTTTCATTATGAATCGAATAATCAGCCAAAATTAAACCGAGTCTTCATGTTCATACTTTTCAAAACTAATTAGTATTTGGTCCGTCCCGCCTTTTGCTGAAATGACAGTTTGCATTCAAGCTGGTATCTGATGATCTATATTAGATTAGCTAGCATAATTTTCCAAAGAGCATCTCAAATGACTTTCTGTTTTCATGTGCCCCCATAAATGCTTAAAGTTAGGGTTTAGGTCAGGTGTTTCTGTTTTCTGGCTGTCCATGACGGCCAACACTATGTGATCTTATTTGTTCTTCAGGTTGTTGTTGTTTTGAGATTTGAGGTGTGTTTTGGGTTCTAATCCACAGGTAGTGTGAGACCTTTCAACAAAAATAATCCACTAATGGTCTCAGACTTTTGGCCCTGACTGTATGTACTGAACCAAATGTGATAACTTATTTAATAAAACACTATTTCCCAGTCTTGTTATCCAGTTTTCGTGCTAAATTTACGTACAGAGTAGAGCTTTTATATTAAGTCCAGCAATGGTGTGTCTTTGAGTCTTGAGCGTGTACACAGTTATAAAACTACATATCACACTGATGAGCTACTTCTTCCTTATATAATCTTCTTAAAGGCAGTAAATCTTATTTTTAAGTACAGTGTTCCCTCATCACTTCGCGTTCCCCTTTCGCAGACTCTGTGACATCGTTGTTTTTCAAAAAATGTGAATGGAAAATATATATCGCTGATTTTCGCTGTTTCTCGGGTTTTGGTGGAACTCGATCTGCACATACGTAGTGCGTGTGATATAGTTAACGTGTTCACATACATGTATTTGATGAACTTTTACATCACAAAATGTATTCAAAATATATTTAAAATATTAATTCTAACAATAAAGGACAGTTATAAATCATAAAATATTATGATTTGCAGTAAATAGCGTATTTATTCACAGGATGAGTCTCTACTTGCCGACGTGACGAGTTTTTATCTCCGGTGTTGTGTTCGCTGTTTGCGAAAGTTTCATTATAGACTGAATTCATTCAAGCCCTACGATGAAACCCAAACGTTCTGCAAGTTCTACGGCTAAAATAGTGTAGAAAAACTTCAGTAAATAAAACGTCCCCACTTTGTGGTGGTCCTGGAACGTAACCCCCCGCCATAAACCAGGGAACACTGTATACTACCAGTTACATAACCTAAAACGTGCCTTAGCATGCGTCCAAACAGTGTGCAAATGTGAGCAGTTTTTATAGCCTTTCTGCTATAAGTTACACACAAAACTGTCTCCTTAAGTAGTACAGCCAAGCCACATCGGATGGTTTGTCTTTTTAAATGAATTAAAGGGGTGGGTCACTATGGAAGCTCAGAGCTCAAATCCACCACCAGTGACGCAAAAGAACACCAAACTCCACAGACCGGCTGTCCCGCGCCATCACTACCTGCCGTTCCACCATGTCACGCTGCAATAATTTATTCTGTCTCTTTATTATAAATGTCTACATGAAAGGCTCACATTAGGCAAAGTGCTGTTTGGGCTGAAAGGTTCTACAATATTTATCTCTCTGAAGAAGTGAATTGAAGTGTGCCCATAGCTAATGATGCTTTTAACATGGCCTTCTCCGAGGACCATCATAACTAAGCAAGTCAAAGTCAGGTTCCAACTGTATAATCCCCTTCTGGATGTTCTCAGCTCATTCTCAGCTCATGAATATGTGAAGCAATTTAAGTTTAAATATTCCTTTTGTTGCTCTATGAGCATCTTACATGGTATTTATTAAACATTATATATCGCCAATGCATATTGACAGAGATATTGTTAAAATGCCAACTTAATTTTTTGATCTTGTCTCCGTCTCTCATGCCCCAGATGCCAACCAAGCCGGCTAAGAGCGCAAAGCGAAATTCAGAAGGGATTGTGGAGTGGAGGTGGAGAATCTGGAGGAGCGATTGAGCTGAAGGGACTGCGAACGTGGTGGGTGAGAGCCGAAGTTTCCAAACTCGCAAGGAAAGGCGACTAATCGCTGCCTGACATCACTGTCTGGGCTTAACAACCCATGAAGCTGACAGAAATTTGATTAGCTGCTAATAGGGTACAGGTCACTCTTGAGTTGGCGTTCAGGATCACCCAGAGTACAGGCATTAACTCTGACAGAAAGAAAATCAGACTACAAGCAACCGCAGCTTACAAAGAATAAGGTCTCTGGGAAGTAAATATCCATTCATTCATTTTCATATCTGCTTATTCCTGGTCAGGATATAGCTGGCAACACGGGGTGCAAGGCAGGAACTGCCCTGGACATGGTGCCAATCTGTCATAGGGCACCCACGCTTACCCACTCACAAAGTAAGGGCACTAATTAGCCTAACACATACCTTTGGAATGCATAAGGAAACCTGAGTACCTGGAATAAGCACACTTGGTCATGAGGAGAACATGCAAACTCCACACAGGTCCGCATTTGGGATCAAACCAGGGGCACGGAAGCTGTGAGGCGACATGCTAACCGCTGTACTGCTGTATTAATATATATATATATATATATATATATAGGAAGCACTACACTACCCACAATCCCAAACTGTAACCCAAACAATCACACATGTCATGGCGCTGCGAATTGTGACCAATGTGCTTTGGAAAGTTTATTTGCAGCACTAAATAATTAGCCAAATCCCACAAGCCCCACCAATCAGAGCATGCCTATAAATCTGGAATGGTATTGGTAACTGGTTTATCTGCATAACTGGTTCAGTAACTAGCGACTGTGTTAGTTAATCAGACAGGCTATCACAATCCATAGGAAGAAGCCATCAATTTGAGACATTGCTGTAACCATGGGAACAGAGCAGGAACGTGACCACCCACTATTTTATACTGGGCTTTCGAAACTTTATATGTGAAACTATGGTATGTCAGAACTCGCCCCCTATTCCCTATATAGTTCACTATTTGGGGTGTCTGTCATTTTGTAGTACAAATCAATCAAATTCCCTGGAGAGTTCTCTGCACATGATTAGCCGCGATTCACAAACGTTTGGGTGCAAACACTGAACGGTACATGCATGCTCTACATTGTACAGCAATTGCACGTCAAATGTATCCTTTTTTTCACCAAATTGTCTGAAAGTAGCTTACGCCCTTTAAGTTTAGCCTCCATGTTAGCCCGTATCCTTCTCTTAGAGCTTCATTAGCAATTATAAGCCCTTAACCTCTTGCTAGCCTCTCATTAGCTCTTAGCCACTTGTTAGACTTTAGCTCTAGTTAGCACATAGCACTTTGTTAGCACTATTCGCCTTACGAATCTTGTTATCCCTAAAGTAAAAGTGACTCTAATCATGATAATTCATTTTGACCATCCATTGTGTATCTGCTCTGATTCTGGAACTTTTTCTGGCTAGGCAGCTAATTGGGGAGGCTAACAAAAAAGTGCAGTGGTACCTAGGTACTGGTTAGTAGTTCGTTCCAGAGATTTTTTTCACATAAGGAATAACGTGGAGTGAATGAATCCATTCCAGATTCCCAGACAATCCACTTTTTGTATAAGGCATTACATGCATTCTAACTGTAAATGAATGTAAGGGTTAATGTTTAAGATGCAGTATGATACAACATACTATAGACTCCACTGTTGAGGGGATATTTAAAGATCAAAATGGAGCAATTCAGAAAGGAGCATTTGATTTTATTTCATTGAACAAGATCATCAGAAAAGCAAATGCAAAGTCAAACAAAGTTGTTCAATTACGCAAATCAGATGCGAAATCCATTATGGTGATTGAGTAGCGGGTGATATATTCATGGGGACAACCAGAAGCAGGTCAAACTGGACCCCCACATTGACTGTTCCGTAGGGTGTACGGCCTCCCAAGAGTGCCAAAACACACCTACAGTGATGGGGGGCATGGACAGGATCAGATGATCCAGCGTTTTTTTTGTGGATCCTCTTTGTATTCATTTTGAAATCTCCCCTCATTTTTTGTGAGCAGTGTAATATTAAACTCATCGGTTCATTTATTCAGCTTAATTTAGCTGGATTTATCGGAACATAACAGAGCACCTGTACAATGCAAGTCCATTAATGTATAGAATGCCTTATATAGGGAGGATTTTCAGATTTTATGTTATTCCTAATTTGCTCAGTACTCATCGTCTGTGGCTCTCACCAAGCCTTGTGGAGCACACTAACGACGAGAACCGAGGTACCCACGGTACATTAAGCACTAGCATGGTTCTCAGGGATTTCCTCTTTGCTTAGCTGTTAGCATGAAACGTCTGAGGACCCATGATGACTTATTTGCACCAAGACTATTTATAGCAAATCTTAACAGCGATCTGCACTAAGCTGGCACTACGTACGCACGTTTTACCTGGAAAGGGCATAAGGGTTAAGTGTCTCATTTCATAGTAATTCTTGGTAAGTTCTAGTAATTCAAGTTCTAGTAAGTGCCCCCGAACGACAAACGAAAAACGAAGGACGTCCAAGTGCATCAAGAACCGAGTTTACCGAGTTGCAAAGTGCTCGAGTGCCGAAGTACGATTGTGCATTAAGACCTAGAACAACACAAAACAATATCTAATCAGTTTCTATCCCTTGTACAAGACCAGAACACCGTCTATGAAGTCTATGATTCATCTACTAGCTTGAATGTAACACTTTTTTGCCGTATTTGCAGATCTCTATCGACTGTAAGGCCTGGAAAGGACTGTATAAACAGGAAGGGTTTCTTTTCTGTCTGTCTGTCATGTAATCCAGAGGTGGTATCCTGTGTAAAGTGATTCCAGCAGGTCTGGTTGCACTCTGTCAGGCAGATTACCTGGTTTGATGAATTAACTAGTTAATCTGAAGCTGTAGCTCTGTAGCTTGTCTGTGACTGATCTGCAGTAGGAACAGAACCGTGTCAGTGCACAAGCTCTCCGTAGTAATGCAATATTTCTGTGAAGAAACAGAGAAATATGTCAGGGTTGCGGGATTTGAAAGGGAACTGAAAGAACCGCTATAATAATGGTTTCTGTTCTCTCATGGATTCTCATCGTTACTAAACTTTGTAGTTACTGCCATTAGCTAATGTTTTATTTGACATATACATACAGGGAGAGAGTGCATGTGGTTTCTGTAGGATACAGCATTCCATACCATCAGTCCAGTTTAACTGCCTAGTAAATGTGTTAAATCACAGCATGCATGTTCATGTTTAGTATCCGTGTCGGCTGTAATCATAATAGATAAGGCAAACCTGTTAAAAGAGGAGCTGGGGGATGGAGAAATATACAGGGAACTGATAACATGATAAAAGTTTCAAGAAACCTAGAAAGCTAAACCCAAGGCAGCAGCAGCAGCTTCAACATACATTTATTTTACCAGTTCTGCAATTGTTTGTCTTTTCTTGTTTTTTGATTGCGAATTTCCCCATAATTCCTTAATTTACTATTAGTACTGATATTGACACAATTTTCTAATTTTGATTGAATTCAATCCGTCGATAATTTTATAGCTCATGTCTGTAATAATATGTAAGTCAGCTAAATATTGTGGTGTTTATTGTCCTTGATTGTCTGTCTAGAACTTCGTAATTTAATATACAGTTAGTATTTGTTTAATTAACATCTAGGCCGCCCATGGAGGTCGGGTCCCCTGTTGAGTCTTGGTCCCCCCGAGGTTTCTTCCTACCATTTTGGGGAGTTTTTCCTTTCCACTGTCGCTCTAGGCTTGCTCAACTTGGGATGGGCCTTTTAAGTTAATGTATTACTGTAAAGCTGCTTTGAGACGATGTTACGTTATAAAAAGTGCTATATAAATAAAATTGAATATATATATATATAATATAATATAATATATATATATATATGTATATATCCCAAATGTAATGTAATTAGAGTGCTGTCCAAACTGCTCTGTTTTTTTTTACTTTAAAGTTTATTCGACTTTATCCATATATGGTAACTCTCTAATCCCATCATGACACATCATGACTTTTTACACTATCCTGCGTTTTTATTTCTGCACTGTATGTTGTCCTCTCTCTGGAACTGTATTGTCGTCTCGTGTGTTGGTCCTGGAGGAACTGATTTCCGTTTCGCTGTAAATGTATAAATGGTTAGGACGATGTTAATCATACCTGACTTGACTAATTGGCTTCAAACTGAGCAGACAGTAAAGTGAGCTTTTGGGCCTCATGCCCAGGTAAGACATATAGTAGGAAATCATTCCTAATTCCTTCGTGGCACAGTGTGACTAAGTGAGAAAAAATATAATAAATAAAATAGAATATATTAACAAAGAAACAAATACATAAATAATACCTGAACGTCCTGTGCAGTATCCAGATCTACTACTTACTTATATTTGATCTGTTCAACACGTTTAATGTATATATTAACATTACTGTGCTTAGGCGTACTCTTAGGCATAATGTCTTTTTCAGTTTATATGCTGCTTATTCTTTATTGAGGTTTTAGTGGCCACTGCACTTTGTAGTTGTCTAATTACAGACTGTTGGTCTGTTTCTCTGCATGCTTTGTTCCCCTTTACTCTGTAAAGGTCAGGACCCCCACAGGACCAGCAAAGATCAGGTCCTGTTTGGGTGGTGGGTCAGTCTCTGGACTGCCGTTACACTGTGGTGTTTGTGTGTATCGCTGGTACAAGTGGATCAGATACAGCAGTGCTGCTGAAGCTTTAATCCACTTCGGTGTCACTCCCGGACTGTCCATCAGGCAAACGTTTCCTGGCAGCAGCATCCTGCGGGAATCATCCTGCGAACATTGATGAACTTTTATATCCCGCATGGACAAGGAGAGAACATGCAAACTCCAGACGTGCAATGGCCAGCTTGGGTAAACATAACAATGCTAATGCCAAAAAGTGTCCATTCCACTCGTCCCATTTGACCCAGTACCAATTTAATTGCTCCGCAAACTGAGAACGTTATGCAAAAAATGTAGAAAGTCGTTGCTTATATTGTTTCCTTAAGACTTAGCAGCTGACATGAGACACAAAGGAAATAAAACGGGGGTTGGACCTGAAAACAATCATTTAATTGAATGTAATAAATAATAAATAATCAGAATAATACAAAGATTGGCCATTTCGATAAATACAATTCTTGTTCATGAATTGTACAAGAATCTGCTCGTTAAGAAAGTTTGATCAGCCTGACAAGCCAAAGCCAACTTTTTGCAAGAATGGGGGAATGATTCCCCCCCCCAAAAAAAAAAACCAATCCTGCCCTAACTGCCCTCTCAGGAGATATAGGGGGGCTATAATCACGCATTAGCAGTTTTTCCCCCTCATTAGAGAGCAGGCTGGGTGGATGTGCACTGAGGCTCTGAGGCAGTGAGGATGTGATCCCGCCCCCTTACATGAGTAAACCCGATTAGTTGTGCTGGAGAGGAAGGAGAGAGGAGAGGAGAGGAGAGGAGAAGCACGCGCCGCGCACTGAGCCTGAGACTGAGCCTGAGCTCGAGACTGAGATAGAGGAGCGCACGAGCGGAGAAGATCTCACCATCCTCACCACCTTCCACCTCCCTCCAAAACACACCGGCTTCGCCTCTGCCCGGGCTGCCTTTCTGTCGCTGTTCCGCTTCTTGTTCTTGAGTTTCTGACCGGCCGTGGTGGATTTTAAAAAAGCCTAGAAGCTCCGAGTCCACCGCGGCTTCTCCTGACGCCTTTACCCGCCGCGTTCAGACGCTCCGGCGGGACGGACAGACGCTCACCGGCCCGGTTCCTACAGAATGAAGTAAGTGGAGTAACGGGAACAGTCTGAACGATAGACAGGGGGCTGAAATGTCAGTTCGGGGTTGTTTGGGGGGTTACGTTTTATTCCAGATTAGTTTGAAAACTGCTACTTCTTGGAAAGTTGGTGAAACCGCTTAGGTTTGGATCGCGCCTGTTTAAGAAGATTAAATCAACTTTAACTATAGTATTTTTTTTTTTAATGTAGCCCGTTTAAAGTTGCTGATTAAATCCAGTTCGGTTTGAAAACCGGGTCAGACTTAACTTCATTAAAACCATACTATAACTTAATGTAATGTCCCTTTTCTTTTTCCTATAGTCTATTATTTCTGCAGGACCACCATAAAAATAAAAAAAACATTTAAGTAAATCATTTAGTTAATTAGTTGGAGCCTTCTGTAGATCATGGATTGACTTCGTTTTCATTCCTACAGCGTTTCTTCGTTAAAAATGCGAGATAAATAGATTACGAACAGCCTTAAGACCTATGAAAGATTTTTTATTACTTTATTCCACACTTTTTGAACACACTTCCACCCTGTACGCCAACACAGAAACAATTTCTGACAAGAGGGGGAAAAAAGTGCACGCTCATATTAGAGTCATATGTCAAATATCGCATCA
The DNA here is from genome assembly GCA_034779995.1 of Parotocinclus haroldoi. Lineage (NCBI taxonomy): Eukaryota > Metazoa > Chordata > Actinopteri > Siluriformes > Loricariidae > Parotocinclus > Parotocinclus haroldoi. Next base: position 6,673 of record JAUZST010029104.1, on the reverse strand, counting down.
AGTTTTTGACCCTTTTATATTGATGCCCTTTTTTTTAAAGAAATACCCTAGAAGTTCCCGAGCACTCACGGCTGAAATGATGGAGAAAGTTACAGTAGCCGTTCATCCAGGTTCTAGTGAGCATATATTGCCTGAATTCATATCAGCGAACAGTAAAGTTCATAAAACGTGCCATTCCTCTCAGGGATTAAGGGCTAATACAAATATTGCTTGTAATGAGATTTCAGTGTGCCGGTGCTGATTTGGCTTTTATTGCTTTTTTAAAGCCTTAATCAAACAGGTAAATACGAAATATCACAGTAATTAAGGTGGCTTTATGAGGAGGAGTTCTAATACGATTGCTGTTGGGGAACTTTTAGGGGAACGTACTTGTACCTGCAGAAGCTGCACGTTAAAGTTCAGTTTAGAGCTGTGTTGTTTTACTGTCACTTCACCAGATGACCCCCCAAACACACCGGGACTGTTTGGTCACGTTCTAAGTGCGATCAATGACTCTGTGTCTACACGTGTGTGTGTGTGTGCATTCGTCCGTTCCTGTGTGCTTTTCTCACCTGTTGTTCTCTTGGGATTTAGTGTTTAGCTAATCTGCAGGAAGGTGAACACGCGCACATGTGAACATAAAGAGATACAGAGAGCTCACTAATGCGGGGACACACACACACACACACACACAGACACAGACCTGTCCTCTCCGGGCGATCACTAGGGATTTAGCCCGTGTCGATTCACAAAACCAACAGTGACAACATGGCCTTCCACGCCTCCCAAAGAGCGGGATTAGCTCCACACGTGTCACTTGGATTGGCTCGAGGACCTAAACCGATTGTCAGGGGGACGCAGCGACTTTTGTTCCACCGTTTAGAGTTTGTGTTTGTAGAATTAAAGGGGCAGAAACGTGTTTTGTATCTTTGGTGTCCTCTTGGGAAAGTGTTATCTAGTTGCACTTGAGTTACACCAGTGATCGCTAAATAATTTTAGAGCTGCACTATATATATATATATTTTTTTTTTCATAGAAAATAATGTGTGTTTGCTTTAAGGTCATAGAATCATTTCTCATTTTTAGAAACCCTCAGAGTTAAACTATTTCATAGCCTTAACGACTGCTTGGGACATGGTGTGTATAAAGTGGTTCCATATCTAGATTTCGATGTAATTAAATCATTTGGTTATCGTCATTTTTTTTGCTTTTGTTCGCTTATTTTCTCTGCACTCTGAACTTCTTATAGAATACGTCATAGCGGCTTAAGCGTATTTATCTTCAGCTCGTCGGTCTGAGCGACTTTCCGGGACAAACAGGTGATCGAGCCTTTCTGAGAAACCCAAATTTCACGGCCGAGTTTTTTACAGGGATTTTCTATCACGCAGCAGTATCGATTAAGGTCGCCACATGCATCGTCGCCTCGTTGATTAGGCCCCTAAACAGTTTAGCAAATCAATCGAAATCCTCGGGTCGGGGAGCGTGCTTGGGCTCTTGCTATGACTTTCTCTCCTGCTCTCATGTTTATTTAGCAGTCGGCGGCAGCGCCTGGCAACTTTCTTGCTTTCTGTGTTAGTTGGGAGAGAAACCTGTTAGTGACATCACAGAGGAATAGGGCTTCCTTTGATGTCTTCTCGCGCACGTTTGCGAAGGCGCATGTTCCTGCTGTTTACGCACTCGCGGGCGCTCGGGTCCGATCCTGTGAGCCGGTACGGGGTTTGTGCACGCGGGCACTGGAGAGCTGCGAAGAGGCAGCGTTTGATGTGAGTGCGCACGCGACGCCGTGGTTGCGAAGACGCCGTCACTCCGGGCGTCTCGGCCACAGGGCCGACGCCGAGCCGGCCGCGCCGCAGGCTTGCTTCTTAGTCTAGTGTTTGAAGGGTCCTCCTGTTTGCCCTCTGGGTCATGCACATTTTGCACTGGGTGGTCTGGAAAGTCAAAAGTCCTGAGGTAAACCGAGCTACATCAGAGAGCGTACTGCAATAAAGCACGAAGGACAGAGGAGACAACAGAGGGAAATGTTCTGAGGTCAGCCGTTAAGCAGAAATATTATAATAGGCTATGAAAAGGCAGTTGATTAAAAATGTATCGCATTAAAAAAAAAAATGTGTGGACACCTTGTTCGAAATTTATCTCACTAACATGCCGGCCCACCCAAAGTACACGATTGAGAAAATTCATCTTTTAGGGCTAGACCTTGTACGGACAAGTCTCAGAGGAGATACTGCTGCCTTTCTTCCTCTTCATAGGCGTACGTATATGTGTTGAATGTCAGCGAGAGCGTCCGCTAATTAAAGGCGCCAGGTTTCCAGTTGAGCCCGTGTATATGTTTGCTCGCTTTATTTTTGGTACCTGAAATAAAAAAAAAAATAGCTCAGACGAAGTCCAGAGACTTTGGCCTAAATATAGCTTTTGAGAAAAGCTGCCGACTTTACGGCGATTCCAGGCGCTTAGAGGAAGCCACCCAGGACTCTGAGTCCTATATAGGCTCAGCCAAGTGTTTGTCAAGTGCAGTCTTTCACAAGGGAGGCCGTAATCCCACAGTGAAGCCTTCGGGTGTTGCGTCCTTATCACGTTGCTGTCCCGGGAAACTGAAAATTGTAAAAAAAAAAAAAAAAAAAGGAAGGGGGGGGGGGTGCGTGAAACGCAGAGGGAAGTACAGTATGTGTGCACATGGGAGGAAGGAGGAAAGAGGAAAAAAAGGGGGGGGGGGGTGAAATATTTTCCAGCAAATGTAATTTATCTTTGTCAGTGGGGGCAGCACAGCCCTGTCACTCTGTAACATCCTCTGGTGGGAGTCGAAGGAGGGGGGACAGAGGGCCCTCTGTGTCCCGGCCGGGAGCGGCATCCATCTGAGAAGCCGCCTAGCGCGGCGCGGCCAGCGCCGATATTTTTAGCAGATCCTGTCTCCACAATGGGCTTGGAAGGTGGAGGCCCTTTGGACGGGCTTCCAAGAGGGTTGTGACAGGGTGATTTTATCTCACGCGCTCTTTATTCCACTCTCATTAGCAGAACGGCGTAAACACGACCCTAGCTCCGCCGGGAGGCAAAGAAATGTTAGCGACGCGAATAAGAGAAAAAACACGAAAGTTTTCTGCTCTCGCCAAGCCCTGTCTTTGAAGAAGGGGGCTGGGGGGGGGGGGGTGTCTCAAACGGCGAGGGAAAGGATGCTCAGGAGTGGACGAGCTGGAAGGGTGGGGGGTGGAAAAGGAATGGGGTGAGAATTCAGCACGGCGGAGAGAGGAAAGGAAGGAGGCAGAGGAAGAGATGAGGAGAGGCACGAGAGGGCTTGGCGTTATGACACTTCAGGCCTTTGTGTTTGGGGTGGCTGCGGTACAGGGCCCTTCAACAGGCTGTCACCTCACGGCCCGTCAAACGAGCCTGCTTCTGCTCCTGGCACTCGCCTTCAGACTGTTTTAGGCTTAACTCTTTGCACGGATAGAGCAACGCTTATTCACCGTTTGGGCTCATTTTTTTCATCACTGATTCGATTCATTAGAACAGTTTTTTTATTTCATACAATTTTCAACATAGCGGCCCAATAACAGCGCTCGTTTTAAAGCGATATTGATTAAACGGCAAGAAATCAGATTTAGGCAATAACCGGACTATAACATGAAAGCTGAGTCTACACGAGTCGATCAATAATCAGATTTATGTCAGTCTCCACAAGTAGTAAAGCTCTTTCTATTGTCCATGATCCAGCAGTGGAGCGAACGGCGCTCTGTTAAAAAAAAGTGTTCTATTTATATTAGGTAGAGAGACACAGACATTGCTAATGGCATTTTGACACTGCCTGACCTTGTGAAGTACCCCTAATTATGGACTGTATCCAAAACGGTCCCCTGTTCACTTTCCCATATCGTCATAAGTGCAGTTTTTGCCTGTAGTGACCAGAGATATTTGGAGTCCTCATACGTTGGTCGTTTCTGTGCCAGCGCAGATAACGTCACTTAAACACACACTAATACACTCGGTCACACCAGGTCTTATAAAAGTACCTCATAAAATTCATATTTAGCATTACAAACGTCACGCGAGAGATGACAGAATAAAGTGTTGGGATGTAACAGATAAGGAATGCTACACTGCTCACAAAAATTAGGGGATATTTCATTATTGGGTTTTTCATTTTGACATATTTTGAAATATCCCCTAATATTAAGAAGTCATGAACGTGTCAAGTTGTAGTCCACTCCTATGGTGGTACAGTGCTATATTATTAACACACACACACACACACACACACACACACACACACATACACGTATGTATATATATATATAGTGTATATATTTTGGAGGCTAAATTTAATTTCTGCTCTTGTTTTTCTTTAGTTTTTCCTTATAAATCACCTGCAAATAATCGGCATAGCAATGAACCTTAAGAAAATACCCTAAGTCTACAAACTTCCTGTGCTTGCCTATTTGTTTGGCTTTCTTTGTCTTTGTGCCCCCATAAATGCTCGACGAGGTGTCAGATCTGGTGACTGATCGAGTAGACTGCTCACAAAACTAAAAGGACATTTCAACATAAATACGAAGCAATTAAAAATGAAACAAGATCATCAGAAAAGCAAATGAAAAGTCTAAGAAAGTTAAAGATGCAAACCTAATTATGGTGATTAAGCTTGAAGAAACAGCATGCCGGTGGATGTAATTTTTGTTTTTTTTATATTTTATAGATACGTTGTGTGAGATTTGGTCAGAAAAAAATAAATGATCAGAGATTATTGCTTTATAGAAATCTGCTGTTGAGTTATAGTTAAAATGCCACGTGAATGCCTCGAAATCACGTACTACTACACCCTAAACGGTATTTCAGCATGTTTCAGTGTCGTCTGCTGCGGAGGAGACGTTTGTAGCGTAAACAAACAGTGAGAAACCTGAATACTGGGGAAAGCTCAGGTGGCTTGATCAGATTTCTCAAAATCCGATAAAAATCCTTTACTGTGATCTGAGGCATCAGAATATTCTGTTCGCTTGACCGCTTGAACAGTCGGAGAGCTCAGATAAAGGTCCCGTTATTAGTGGGAATGTAAACACACTCAGCAGGAGCTTGTAGTTCGTTTAACTTCTGGCATCCAGTCTGTTCTGAGGAAGGAGAACGTGCTTAAAGGCTTGGGCTTGAGTCGATTGGCGCTGGTTCGCACTTTGTCCTTCAGAGAACTGCCTTAAAGTCTGCCTGTCCGTTTACTTGTCCACCATTATTTACTTTGCTTTGTCTAAGCGCGCGACGGAAAAAAGAGAGGCCAAATGGCTTATTAAAGATGTCTCTTCTTCTGCGGGCATTTTTTTTTTATTCCTTTTTTTGTCGCGCAGGACAGTGTGTTTACTTTGATGTATGACTTTTCTTCCAGTAGTTCCTCCAAAGTGCAGCCAATGATGTCATTAATTTTATTACAGATGCACTGTCTGGAAAAGGAGAGAAGGAAAGAGGGAGAGAGAGAGACAGAAAGAGAGAGAGAGGAAATGTGCAGTATGGAGTTGTATGCATAATGAATGAGAGGAGCACTTCATTTGAAACTTCAAGGTTTGCTCGAAGAGTGTAGAGGAGAAGGAGTGGCTCGAAAAAGAACTAAAGACTAAAGAGATGGCGAGAGATGCGAAAGTGAGAAGAGCCTTGCTTGTCTCCGTATGAGTGGACTTGCGGGGGTGGTTTTGCTCACCTGCAGCTGCTCTTCTCGGCTTCAGTGGAAAAACAAATAACCTTGTCTCTGTGACTGTGTGTGTGTTTGCATGTGTGTGTGTGTGTGCGTGCGCGCGCTTGGGCTTGTATGATCATCCCTGGCGATGAGGGAGCTCCTATGCCAGAGAGCAAGTCACACAGGCACGGTGCGAGCCTTGTTAGATTCCTAAACGGCATCCCGACAGAAATAGCTCAGCCATCAGATTGACCCTCATGTCAGGCCACACTTAGCCCGGCCCTTTTATTTCTACCTGCATGAGCTCAGGCTATTGTTTAGAGCTAAATACAGCTCCTGTTTTATTTTTGGATCCTGCTCATAGGCCTATAAATAGTAAGGGGGATACATGCAGAGACTCTCTCAACCTAAGACCCATTAACATCGAGCACTCGTGACTCTCCCCGTCTGGATCCCTCTGCTTTCTGTACTGTCGCCTGTACAGCCTTTAATATACATCAATAATGCCGATTGGATAGAATTGGAGAACAATTCTGTAAACGGTTACAGAATAACAATAACAATTCTCTAAAATGACTTGCACTTTGACAAATGCTTTGTGTAAATGTTTTGTAGTCCCATCCATATTTGCACTCCTGAAAAGTCTTTTAGTCACAGCACATTTGAAGTAAAGCTTCATTTCTTTCTTCTTTTCAAATGATGAACTATTAGGGCAGGGTGGAAAGTATGACAAAAGGTACGCCCGGTATGATTACGAGGTGGGGGGTTTTCATCACCAGGAAAGAAACCCTATTATGTGATGAAATATATGAATGATATCCATAAATATCATGTGACTGGCATGTTTGATTTTGACCTCGTAAGGTAATTTGGACCCCAGTCTGTTTAAAACGAAATGTTTTATTAGTATTTGATAATAAGACACTGGTGTATATATAGTGGAAGACAGGAGTCTAGGACAACCAGTTGTCTTGATATCCAATACTAATTAAATATTGTTAGTTATATATAGTTATTTAGTTGTATGTATATATATATATATATATATAT
>JAUZST010029093.1:0-29719 GCA_034779995.1 Parotocinclus haroldoi | reverse complement strand
GTGTGTGTGTGTGTGTGTGTGTGTGTGTGTGTGTGTGTGTGTGTGTGTGTGTGTGTGTGTGTGTGTGTTGGCACCTCGCTGTTGGTAGCAGAAGAGGCTTTTAGGTCTAGCAGCTCTGGGACCTCATCACTCACAGATTAAGCATATTAAATTTCGGCGAAGACCATTGCTCCTTAGATATCTAAGCAAGGGGTGGTATAAATACTGCGCCTAATAAAACCTTGTGTCAGTTTTCCTTGTGTCAGTTTAGGAGCAGCAGAGAGAATCCATTGGTTGAAGCCAACATCTTGATAGTAGGCATGATGTTTATTACATTCATGAACTATTTTAACACAGCTGGTGCCAAATGCTGTGCCATGGTCTGGGATGAACATGGATCTGGGTATCATCTCTCCATAATGGCAACCTGTATAACCTTAGATTAAAAACAGCATGGGTCCCGGAGTCCCTCCTCGCGTCAGTTGAGCAGAAGCAGAGCGAGCCTGGGCTGGCGCACGCACGCACGCACGCAGGCAGGCAGGCAGAGGCACACGCGCGCGCGCAGGACAGCGTATTCCGAGCGCACGACCGACGCTACTTACGCAGCATCTCGGACTCGGCGAGCTCCAAACCGCGGGCATCCTTCAGGAGGAACTCCAGTTCGGTGAAGATGATCAGGTGATGCTGAGTCAGAGAGGTTTGTACCTCGCACAACAGGCGTTAAACGACTCCTAAGAGATGCTGCTTTTTGTACAGAGTGAAATCTTGAACTGACAGGGGACAGAGAGCTCCCATTTAAGCGCCAGATAGGAAGCCTGCTTTGTTTCAGACATGATTCTGGACTTCATTGGAGACAAACAGGATACCCGGCGCATTTCTTGCCGGGGTGCGGATTTTTTTTTTCCTGCGCACAGCGCGCCTTTACCGCATGTCGCCTGCATTTTGCGGATTATAAGCCACTAAGGATGAAATAAGGCTATCCGAACTGGTGTTCTCCTTAAGTTTGGGACTGAGGTTTCATCCCTGCCTTGTTCATGCGCTCTCCGTCTGGGCACCTATAGATATTTATCAGCTTCTACTACTACTACTAAAGAAATCTTTTCTCCAGAAGAAACGGCGCTTTATGGCTTTCAGCTTTCACATAGCGGGAGCGCTTTAACATAGGTAAGGACCTTCCAATTGCGCCTCACGCGAGCTACCGCATGTAGTTTTTTATCAAGCACCACCGTGCCATGATGGCAACACGCAGCGTCGGGTTGTTTTATGTCTCTTAATCGACTCTACTGGTTTTGAAATACAAATTCAAAGCTTGTTTTGGCGTCTTTATGAGAAACGCTGTTCTGTAATATTAGTTAAAAGAGTCAAGTCACTCTTACCTGCAGCTTTAGCACCGTAACACGTTCTCCGTTTCGAAAAAAAAGCCCAGAACTGGTGATTTACGAGTCTGACCTCAGTGACACCAACGAACAGACAATTAAATAACATCTTTAGGGTAGATTCTATCACCAAGGGCCGTTTTGCGAGAGCGTTAGCCGTCTTGATTTGGAAATTTTAAGCGGAGGTGCTAAAAGTAATATATACTTTACAGACGGCGTACTTGTTGATTTTAGCAACAAGCCTTTTTAAGATTAACGTACCCTGGTAAAGTTTTATTTCACATTCACCTGATATTCGGTTTGCCGACGTGTATATTTTAAAATGAGTAGTCTAAATTAATTTTAAAGCCAATATTATGACACTCTGGTGTCCACAGAAGAAACCCAATCGAAATGTTTCTCACAACTTGACGTTCATTCACATTAAACCGACTTCACGTAGCGGCTCGCTAATGATACCATTAAGGGACCGTGTGAAAAGTGCAAGCACGGTTCGAATGCGGTCATAAATGCATCATTAAATAAGTACTAAAATCATCAAAGAACCAAGTTACTTTTACTAACTGAACGGTCTAGTAGTTCACCGTTATTACTAGACGGGTTATTGCACGTAAATTGAGAGTCTTAGACAATGAATACAATGCTGAAACAGAATGCTAGTACTATTAGTAAAATGACCTATCCCTAACTATACTAATTTGATATCAGTTTGATTTATATAGCGAGCGCTTTTTTTTTTCAAAAACACAGCATTGCCTCGAAAGCACCCTTATATAGTTCAACTATCTACTATCTAACTATCTAGCACCCTTATCTAGTCCAACATCCCAAATTGAGCAAGCAAGGGTGACAGTGGATAGGAAAAACACCCCAAATATGATAACCAAGCCTCACAACAAGACCAGATTTCCTTGGGGAGCCTAGATGATATCCACTTACCGATCTTTTTGTTAGGTATACCATGACCTTGTTTCTGCACGTTCTCCATTCGATGAGTTCCATTTGCAAAGTGTAGTCCACCTGTTTCTGTACATGCTTTGTTAGTCGCCTGTACTCGGTTCTCCAATGGTCAGGACCACAGAGATCAGCAATTTTCTGGTGGATCATTCTCAGCACTACAGTGACATGGTGATGTTGCTTAGATTTGGGGATTGAGACTGCCATACCTATCTTGTCATTTCTACCTCACAGCTCTTCTTCACCATGGTATTAAACATCTGTTCTCCACTCTGCTTCCAACCATGCACTGTCTCTGGGTTAGGGTTATGGTTACCAAGGTTAGGGTTATGGTTACCAAGAGTAAGCTGGTAAATGTTGATTGCTACGTAGTCCTAAATAAAGCTAGAGTAAGCACTTGCTTTGCATTTGTCTCCGTTCTCAGAACATGACACGATCAGGTGAAAGTGCATCCTAAGAATTAGTAAATATTACAGGTCACATGACTTCTCTATATTGTCTTCACTGGAAGAAGTTGGAGTTACTATAGTAATAGTTTCAGAAATAGACCTCTGATTGATCTAGATTTTAAGAGATGGGACCTCCTGGAAACTCAGCCATTCCAGATTAATGATTAGCATCTGAATGTAAGCATATTAGCCCAGATGGAACATGCAGATTTTTCATTGCGAACTTCTTCAGGACAAGAATATCATTCCAATGGTATCTTGAGTAATGGGGCATCAAGGGTTGCCATATGTTTTGTCGTTTCAAGCTCTGTTGTAGGTTAAAATTCACCCATTTCATTTTAGTCAATCCGCCCAGGATGTTTTTCAGATTAGTAAGGAAAAGGTGAATAGGTTTTTGAAGCTATGTAAGTCATTGATGGTTATTTGCCTCTAGAAATTTATACACAATATAGACGAAAGTTTGTGGACACCCCCAAAATTATATTCAAAACATGGGCTTTTAGTACTGTGTGCGCTTCTACAGCGGTTTATTTGCTTCTGAAATGATTTTTTTTCTAGATTTTGGAACATGACCTGCTTCTGAACTTAGACAATAAGCCCTGGCTCACTTTGATCATTCCAGTCAATTTTAAGGTGTCTGAGGAGTTGACTCAAGGTTCTGTTCCAAGTTGGCAAACCAATTCGCTATCGACTTTATTTATGGAAACCAGTGTAGAACGTTACTGAACTGATTTGTCAGAAGCGGAAACCAATAAATGTCATATTGAAAATTACTGGGATGTACATTTTACTCCAGAATAAGCCAGAAATCTATTTTTTTTATATTAGAAATGTGTTAGAAATGAGTGTTACTGAAATAGCAGACCTTAATAATTAGACAGGATGTTCACAAATTTTACAGTGCACTCTATATAGTGTAGTATAGTTTGTTTAGACATGTCTGTATTGGAAATTTCTTTGAGCCATTGTCCCCACATTAGATCGATTACCACTGGATGACCAAACACAAATCACAGATTTTCTTTTTTGCGTAAATTGTAAATTGTTTCTGTTCGAAATGCCAAGGTGGGAGAAGTTGACCATGTATCTTTGCAAATTGGACCGCACAACCTATAAAACTCTTCCCTGTGTGCTGTGCGATGGGGCTGAAGGGTTAACTATCATCAGTTTCTGGTTTTCTTCGCAATGTGGGGAAAAACAGTGAAATTTGGCAATCTGTAAGGAAGTCCTGTTTCTTTTATGTTGGCAGGCGGAGGCTCATCTCTCAATTTGGCTGCCTTTGGCCAAACCTAGCTTGTGGTATTTTGGGATATTGCACTGCACTTGGGTCCTACCACGTAACTGTTTTAATCTCTTTACTAGTGAAATCTGGCCATTTACATCATTAAAACAATTTAAAATTACATTTAAAACATACTGATGCATGTTAACCATTGTAACCATTGTCAAAAGTATGTAGACACACTAATGAATGCTCTCTGATGTTCTAGCCACACCCTTCAGCTAACTGGCTCATTATTTCTTCTTCATAGATCAACAGTGACAGAAAGGGTTGTACTTAACACCCCTGCGACTCTTAGTATGACACTTTCGTAGTCCTTTTTATCATCTTTGTGCTCCTGTCCTGGCTGGCTTGCACAGACCCTGACCTTTACTCCATCTGGTTGTTTTCTGATTGGCTCTCCTGCCCTATTAGTGGTGATTTTTCCAAAGCTCTTCCCCTCTTACTGTTTACTCTCTGTACTTAGTTTCTCAGAGTGCTACTCGGCAAGCTTCTTGCTGTAACTGCATATCCCTAAATGAAAGGAGCAAAATGTCCTCTGCTGTGTCACATTGTGTTTTTCCAAGCACTACATGTTTTATAAATTTATAAATAAAAAAAATAAACAAGTTACTTTGTCACCAGAGGTGAGCAGAGCAGCAAAAAGTTTGACGTCAGCCTAAAGTACTTGTTAGAATGGGTGACATGACGAAGCATGGATTCCCAGAGCTGTTGTAGGGACTAATTTAGGAGTTCCCTTAAGACCTACAGTCATTCCAGGACCTTTTGGGTTGGCACTGGCAGTAGGAACAATGTATGACAATGAAATGGTCATATGCAAACGCATTTTGCTTAGAAAGCTCAAAATCATCTCCATCATGATCCATGAAGTTCTGTCACTTATATTTCTCACAATAAATATAAAATGAAATATCCCGTAATGAAATATCCCCTAATTTTTGTATGAGTGTATTTCACATTGGTTGTTTCTCCTAACTAGGTGCTCGTCTGGATCAGTCTCCGTACTCTCAGAATCAGTCTCCTCATACTTGTCACCGAGGGTTCGAAAATGGTGCGAAAGCATCCTGTCTTGTCTTCGGAGGCTTCATTTTCATCCCACAGTTTAGAGACAGCAAGACAAACAGCAATGTGCAAAAGCCTGGGGCCCTCTTTATTAATTATCTTTATTTAAACGCTATAACGATTTCTAATTATTTCTCAGTCTCTTTATTACAGTGCAGTCAGGAAATCCAGGGGATTTATTTTTAAAAGATGATGATGATAATAATAATAATAATAATAATAACTGAATAAAGAGGCTACAGATTGAATTGTGTATTCTTTATTATCAGACTACTGTAATTGGAAGCCTTGGCGGCCACTTAATCCTGCTTATAAGTGTACAATACTGAAGGAACTTCTGTTGTGTTACTGGGGTTGGTTCAGTAATTAAGGCTCTGGAATAATCAGATACCCAGAGTCCACCATAGCTGGGCCCTGGAGCCATGGCCCTTAAGTTGTAAGTGAACCAAGCTGGGGTAAAGACTGTACATGTTAATGTCAATGAACTCTTGATTAACTGATGGATAGCACATGAGGACACATCAGATTGCTCTGTTGAAAGTTATCTCGATCACTGAAGTAAGTTTTGTGTACAGAGTGAGTCAGAATTTACAAGATACCCCTTTATTTCAGAAACAAAGGAGAAAATGGCATATCTGAATACCCCAGCAAGCAATGGGTGACGGGGAATATCTTTTTGTCGGCAACATGGCCTCCATTTCGAAAGCTGCCAAATTGGATTGGATTTTTTTTCAGTGGGAAGGTGATCATTTAGCATATCAAAGAAGATTAAGAAGATTAGATCAGATCAGATTTGCATTGCCACTTGTGGTTCAAAAGTTATCAACACAAAGTTCAAATCCTTTGTCGATCATCAAAGGTAGCTGAAGATGGAACTGGTTATTCTGATGCCCAAGGAACCCAGCTGCTGTATCAAAGCTGCAGACTTCAACAACTGACACCTACGAAGATCACCAGTTTCACACAGAAACAAAGTCTGAGAAACTGTGACAGTGGACGACAAGCCTCATGGTGGTCATCCGAAGAACCGTTACCAACGAAGAAACCTCAACAAGGTTTTGGCAGCTTTTGTGAAAAAAAAAAAAAGAACAAACAACAAAACAATGCAGCATGTGACATGTCCTGTGACTTTTGACTATGTAATGGTACCTGTGGTGGATTTGCTACTATGACCAATGGTTGGTTGGTTGGCTAGTTGGTGCAAACCACACCCAAGCCAGTCTTCCTGAATGTTGTCAAAGAACACCAGCAATGTGCAAACTAGGAGAAAAAACAACCATGTTGTATTATTCTGCCAGCAAATCAAATCCTGCAGTATTTTCCTATCCATTCAAAGTTTACACGTCAGTTGGTATTAATCTTGCTAAATCGTTTCTGCTCGCCCATCTCCCTAAATGTTTTTCATTGCACCAGGGTGCCTTGAGTTATGTGAATCAAAACTGCAAGACTAGATCAGACTTGGATGCATTCTTTGAGCTTCTAGCACTCTGCAGCTCACTGGAATGGACAGGGAGTCTAAAAATATTAGCTATGTGTAAAAGTCCTCCGAGCACTGTATTGATTCTGAAGAGACTATGGCAAAAATTCTCCTTTTATGGCAGCCCAAACCGGTTCAGTCAGTTCCTCGTATTTAATCCTTATTGACACGGTGAACTTCTCGAGGCTGATTGCAGATTCCATAATTTCCCAGAGGCAGACAAAAATCCATCCTAATTCAAGTCCTTTGTTTTATTACTATGCAGTCATCTTTTCTCACTCACAGTGCAGCTATAGCAGAAGTATTTACAGCAGCAGGGGGTAGCTGTTTGCTCCTGGGCAAAAATATTGGGGAAACTAAAAAAGCTCCACCAGCAATGATGTTCCACTAAGGGGTAATACTGAAAAAAGTTTCCCAGTAAGTTTGTGTTTAATGTGAGACCAATTATATTCTGGACTCTTGGTGGACTGTTAAAGATTGCCTAATGAATATTTGTTTAAGAAACAAACAAGGAATGTTTTGAGTACCCGGACGTGTTTAAGGTTCATATCGAACGTTTAAACCTTTTTATTATGTATGATGTAGACTTTCGAAGCGAATTTCTGTCTTTTTAGCTTTTCCCCCTCCAAAAGTTCTCCATCGACCAGCGTTGATGAGCAAATTGGGACAAACGTTGGTAATTTCCTGACCAATTACATTATGTCAGGATTAATAAAAAATCTAACATTAGCCCAGGACTGTATGCCGTACTAAAACACTGCGGAAGGGCAGTTTGTAGACCTGTTTTAATTAAAGCAAAGTCCCCCCCCCCCTTTTTTTGTTTTGCTGGGAATCCCAAAACACAAGCCTAGGCAGAATAATACCTATAGTGCATTTTTCTACAAATCTCAAAGCAGCCTTACAATTTTAGGTCTTTAGCCCAAATTAAGCAAGCCTGGAGAGGACCAACCTTTGGAGGACCAAGACTCACGAATGCAGTGATGAACGCTGCGAAATAAAGTGAGGAAGAAGCTTTAATTAATAATATCAAATAATCCATCCATCCATTATCTTCCGCTTAATCCACCCGGGGTCGCGGGTCTGCCGGTGTCCATCCAACCTTTGGACTGTGGGAGGAAACCGGAGTAAACCCCTGCGGACACGGGGAGGACCCAGGCCGCTCCACCCTGGGATTGAACCCGGGACCTTCTTGCGGTGAGCGGTGCTACTCACCTGTGACAATAATCATTTTTGGTTTTTGACTTTACATTATTTAGTAAGATCCATAATATATTTGATGCTGTATTAAAGAGTAAGCTCTGTCTTAATGATTGTGTCCATCTGTAGCTTAATGAAGGGGGTTGAGCATGTTTAAGGGGGGGGGTTACGCTATGAAATACAGTACATCATAAGATCCTTGCTTTACAATAAATTAAACTCATGCTGGATTGTCCGACTGTATCCCCATTGTAAACCAGGGAATTCCCCTATTTGGAGCGGGCCATATATCATTTCTCTGCCGGGAATAAAACCAGTTTCTTTTATATTGACTTTTTTGAGAAAGAAGAGCTTGGGAAAAATTACACAAGAAAACATTCAGGCAGCGACGGTGGCAGGTTTGAATGTTTCTTTGACTTCTACTTTAACAGCCACTTTGTCAGCATGTGCTAAAAGGAACGCCAAGGTAATGTGCTTGGTTTCCTGTGCAGTAACCTGTTATATTTGGATAGGTTTTAAAAGTCCTGAGCGTCACGCAGAACTGAAGCCAGCTGTTCATTCATGCATCGCACATTAACAAGCAGGACATTTGAACGCTAACTTCCTCTACCGCAATATTTCCCTCCTAATAAACCTATTCAGAACTTAACGCCAATAGACACTCAAGTAACCGCGAATGATTCGCAAACGAATAAAGTGCTTGGCGCGTATGTATTGTAATGCGTTTGGATCTTAACAATAAAACACATCCTAGAGATGCCAAAGTAAAACAAACCCTGTTGAGAGCAGTCTTGGCATTCCATCCCAGTAACGCCCATTTAATGTTCAGTAAATCTGAGTGGCATTTATTACCAATTACCAATGGTTTGAATGATGTCAGAACAGTACAGGTAAGAGGACTTCAAAATTATAACACATTATAATGGGAAATAATAATCTTTTAACTCTGGCTGTTATGCATGTTAAACTTCTTCTTTCCTCACGGTTCATGTCCCGCTTGATACGAGGGACCGCTCATCCCCACGAAGTCACGACGGGGGAATAATTTGACTGACGTGTCGTATCACCTGTCGTCAAAGACACACACACAAGTCAATGCCAATTTAGAGACACCAATTAACCAAACACGCATGTCTTTGAATTGTGGGAGGAAACCGGAGTACCCGGAGTAAACCCATGCAGACTCAATACAGAAAAGACTCAGGCCGCTCCACCCTGGGACCTTTTAGCAGTGAAGCGGGGGTGCTACCCACCGAGCCCCCGTGCTGCCCTTGTTATGGGTGTAAACAGCAAATAGAAATGATTTCGCATGTGTATTTTTGTTGCCATTAATACTGTCATACTTCACTGATTTTCTTTATTTATTTATTTTCATGAGTATTGGTTTACTTGGCATTTACTATAGCCAGACAGTGAAGTAGCCTAGCGGTTAAGGTGCTGGACTCTTGACCTGATGGTCCAGGGTTCAAATCCCACCTCTGCCAAGCTGCCACAGTTGGGTCCACAAGCAAGGCCCTTAAGCCCCTCATTTCTTGAATTGTAAGATTGTATGAGTTGTACGTCGCTCTGGATAAGGGCGTCTGCTAAATGCCGAAATGTGCGTAAGTATGAAATGACTCCGTGTTGTGTATACTCTTTCAAGAGGAAATGTGAATTGAAAGAGTTCGTACTCTGTTTAAAGCTTTAAGCGTTAATATTGCATTGCCTGTTCTGGAAATAGGTGTTTCTTGAAGTGGCCTTATTCCTCTTGGTTGTGTGCAGCATTAACCAAGAAAACGACTAAACTGAGTAGGAATGACATTACGGGCTACGGTTAACTCTTCCAAGTAGAGTGCATTCAGTGAAAAATGTGCGTGATGTTGCATTGCCTGTTCTGGAAATGATGGTTTCTTCAAAGTCACTCATTCTCTTTTGGCTGTGTGCAGCCAGGTATAAGTATATTTATGTTTCTGTTCCATTGCATGCATATATATTTTGATTCTACTGTGCGTGTGATCTAACAAATTAGGCTTCGGCTCCTGTGTAGATATCGGCTTTATACTCAAGCCTTCATCTTTCTCTGATGCACTCGCGTATCGCTTGCACACAGTTTTCTCACGTAAATGCTTGTTATATTTACAGGCAGTCCCCAATTTACATCGGTCAGGATCCTGACGAATTCAGCTTGAGATGAATTTATCATAAACCAATCAAATCATGAGTTTAATCAAACTCATTCAAATGAATCGAAGTCAGATTTATTTTAAAAGCACTTTTTACAATGATGCATTGTCTCAAATCAGCTTTACGATATTATATTATCTTAAAAGGACCAAATTGAGAAAACCCAGGGCAACAGTGGAAAGGTAAAACTCCCCGAATATAGAAGGAAGAAACCTTGGGGGAGACAGACTAAGAAAGGGACCCATCCTTGGGTGGACTTGGGTGGTTAACTGAAATAATTAAGTTGTAGTAATAGTAAACAATAAATAAATTATAATATTGAAATTCAATAACAAAATAGATGTAATGTTAAGAGTCCTCAGTTGTAAACTGGAGCCGCATTCTCTTCTAATAACTAAATGACCGATGGATGGAGGGATGGAGGAAGGGAGGGAGGTATTGGTGTGGCCCGGGCGTGGTCGGAGTATCATATTGTGTATTGTATGCCGTTGGGAAATTCACAGGACGGTTTCTGCTGAATGTGAATCTGTGTATTTTTGGATTTCCATTGTAAAAGGGGAAGTACCTGTACATTCCAGTAAAATGATGATAATCCAACTGGGGTAGTGTCCAGTCAAAGACTGGAAAAGACCACTGGACACTGGTTTCGGTCAGTGACCTATTTCACACAACGCAATGTGCTCGTTAAACGGCACAATAATTAATCCTGTGACAATACTTTTTAGTTTTTTTCAAGAATGCTCATTAAAGGTAATAACCCCCCAAAATTAATGTCATATGATGCGATAGAGCCATATTCTCACTCATAATGGATACTTTGTTTCTACAGGACTACCCCAAGCTTCATTTTCCATCATTTTGACTAATTCCTCCAATCAGACAACAATAAAAACGACCACTTTCTGCCCATTTTCTCCACAAACCTTCATGGCCCTTAAACTACATGGAAGACGGTCCTGTGTTGAGCTCGGATATTTTCTGCGCTATCATTTACCAATCCTAATTGGTTCCCTGGGGGTTTTGTCTCATCAGTTCTGCAGCAGCCCTCCCATTACCTCCTTTATGGGGTCCGGAGGTTGGGCACATATGTGCGGGGACTGACTCTGCGGTGTGCAAACCCTTTACCCGCGCGAGTCTGCATCCGTAAATATGTTCCTTGCGCTCCGAGCTAAAGCAGAAGACAAATTGTACACATTTCTCAGGCAAGTTTCAGCAACTGCTGCAATTTGTCATATTTCTAATAGGGAAGAAAATCTTGGTCTCAGGCCATTTGCTCCCAGCACATTAGAAGGAACCTCGTGCGTTAGGTACGCCAAACTCGGCACGCTAATCACACCTACGTTTAGCAACATGGCTTCTTCGTTTCATAAGCGTACGCAGCTCTTGCAGGCTTCAGAACGGGCCGGCCATGTCTGAGAAATGGACGCCAACTGGGTGACTTACAGCGCATGCGATCCCAAGTGGAAAACTAGAACGTCATTCGTTTTTAAAACCGTGCCTCCTGGGATTACAGATAAGAGATTCATGTGATTAAGGTTCAAGGAGGACATCCTTAAGCCAGAGCCCTCGGATGGGAGCAAATCAATCGGCGTTTGGTATGCCGAGCAGGAGGTTAAATAGACAGGCTTTATGGTTCATGACTGAACATCTCTAGGAAAAGGCCTGCATATTTTCTGTGCTGTACTGAAATTCAAACCTGTTGCTCCGTTATTTAGTGTAAGGCTCGATGGTCACTACAGCAATCAATGAATTCTAATGTTGGTAATGGATTATTTGTTTTGCCAAGATTTTGCTTTTGGACAACACATTTAAATGTTTTTTTCACCAAGACTATTGGTTCTCACTTTTGCCTTAATATGACTTGGTGCTCCATCATGCTGGAAAAAAGCATGCCTAATTGCTGTGGATTCGTGGGAGAAGTCGCTCTTGGGGGACGTTTTGATACCGTTCATTATATATGACAGTGTTCTTAGGGACATTTTTGAAGGGACCTTCTTCCCTGGATGAGAAGAAACCCCAACCATGAATGGTCTCAGGATGCCTCGCTGTTGGCATGACACAGGACTCGTTCGTGGTAGCGATCATCACCTCAAGATGGATTATTTGTTTTATCTAGGTTTGGTTTCGGTCTACACACAGAGCGAGTCACACAGCCATCAATTCTTTTTTTAAAAATCTGTATAGCCATTTTGACCTAAATGTCCAAAGTAACATAAGTTTTCCGTTTTCTGATCGCTCAACTTTACAATGGTAATCCGATTCAATTGAATTTCTAATTTTACCGATCAAGAGATGCATGATAAGCAGTGCTCTCCTGCACTCTGATGAGGAAGTAGGCAGTGCGTGAGTTAGTCATCTAGCAGGGAAATGTAAGAAAGGAAAAGTAATTTTGCCTTTTACTTTCAATCCATTATTCAATAAAGATATTCATTACTGTGTTATAGAATAAGCTCTATATGAATGATTTCACCAAAGTGTTTTTAATCTGGTGTTTCAAGCACTTAAGGAATTTGGATATCATGTATAAAGTGACATGGCGGGATTGATGAGTGCTTGGAAATGTAGTGAGGAAAAGTCATGGTCGTGGATGGTATTAAGCATGTTTACGGTAGCTACGCTATGATATATAACTTATATTAAACTTCTCGTTTTGCATTGTATTCAATTTACGGTAGATGAGGACCAACCTAAATTGGTGCAGATACCTCTATTGGGGAAAAAGTTTTACTTTCCTCATTTTGTGGTAACACGCAGCAGTGCTCGTGTCAAAATGTGTGCAAGAGCAATTACAAAATGTTGTCAGGTCTCACTAGTAATGTACAGCGCTGTTCAAAAGTGTAAGGTCACCATAAGATTTGATAGACTATTGTTTTTCACTATGGTCTAATGATCATTCATGCTAATTTCTCAAAGTCATTAATAGGACGTGGCACGAAAAAAACAGGCGATTTGTAGGCAGTATTGAAAAAGAGGCACATTTTTGAGTGAACCCACTGCCCGGAATGAGAAGCAATCCCATACATGAATGTTCTCAAGATGCTTCACTGTTGGCACGACACAGGACTCGTGGTAGCGCTCACCTTTTTTTTCTCTGGACACTCATTTTTCCAGATGTCCCAAACCGAAGGGGACTTCATGAGAGAAACTTTACCCCTGTCCACTCCAGTCCAATCCCTTTACTCCCTGTACAATGTCAGTCGGGCCTTGATGTCTTTCCTGGACAAAAGTGGCTTCTTTGCTGCCCTTCTTGACACCAGTCCATCCTCCAAAAGCCTTCGTCTCACGGTGCATTCAGATGCTCTCACACCTGCCCTCTGCCAGTCACTGTCACTGGTGGTGACCCGTAGCTGTATCATAGCTGTGTCCTCTACAGGAGACGTCCTGACGCTTGCTCGACTTTCTTGGGCGTCCTCAAACCCTTTTTACTGCAATTGAGCCACTCTCCCTGAAGTGCTTGATGATTAGATAAATGGTTGATCGAGGTGCTATCTTGCTAGCAGCAATGTTCTTGCTTGTGAAAGCCTTTTGACGCGATACAATAATGACTGCACGTGTTGCCTTGGGAGGTAACCATGGTTAACAGGAAAAAGCTTAAAAGCGCCCCTACCCTTTTAAAGCAACCAGTCTGCTCTTCTAATCAGCATGACGGAGTGATATCATCTGGCTTGTCCTCATTAACCTTTTCTCTTGAGATAATGAGATCACTGAAATAATGTTAGCAGGGAATTTTGTAGGTCTGAAATGCAGTGGCTGGAATGCAGTCATTTTTGTGATATACTTGTTTTCATGGCAGGGAATGACTTTGCAATTGTGGAAGTGGAAGAAAGTGGAAGAGTGATTGCAAAATCCTAACAAAAACTTTTTAGTAGGTGCGGCATTGGGAACATTGGTAGTTGAGGTTAGGAAAGAATGCCTTGTTGGGTCGACAGAAAAAGGAAAATTGTCCTTCGGCACGTTTTTATAGTTATATGCCGCAGTTTCTTTACCATCCCATGCCGTTACTCTCCTCTTACTCTCATGTCCTGTCTCAGTCTCCTAAAAAAGAAAGGAAACAATTTTTTAAGCTGGCTTTTCACACATTCCTCTAACCCAATTCTATTTAAACATAGCGTCTTTAAAGGAAAAAAAAAAAAACAAACAAAAAGCACATTTTTGATCCTTTGGTCCGTACCTTTCACACCTCTTTTTTTGGGTTCAGATCAAACTTGAGCTAACGACTGACACTTTTATAGCAAGGTGGAGTGGATACCAAAAAACTCATTCGGATATAAGCTTTAATTTTTGTGATTTAATAATCAATTTAACGCAAAAAGCAAAGTGTCAGTCTGTAATTACTTGAAGAAATGATGGGCAGTCGTTTAGGACAACACCGCTAAGTTTGTAGAAGTGTAGTAGCCGAAAGAATAGTAAAACTGGCTCCAGGAAAGGAAGACCATGTGCCGGATCTTTATCCCACGAAATAACTTAAATCAATTCTGAATAAACACCCTAGTAGCAAACTTCAAATAGTTTCTTGTTACAGGTACAATATCGTTTAACATCCGCGTTACGTTCTGTATAACCGGTATATCAGACATTAGATTATTTTAATGCGTTAAAAGCAGGCAGCTCTAAATTTTTTACTGGTCATGTGCAATTTTCTCCACCCAACCTTATACCAACTTAGCGTATCCAATCTATTCTTCCCTGTATTACGATTAGATTTTTTATTTTCTAGGCCCAAGCGCTGTGGAACTCAGCATTATTCTGAGTTGACACCGCAACGTCCTTCAGATTGTAGGCTGTAACATTATCCAGGCTGAGGACATTGAGTCCAAGCCGGTGCCTGAACACTGAAGTGGTAACGGTCCACTATATAGCCCTGATTTCATTACGCGCATATGATTTACAGCTGTCGATTAAAGATTTTTACTACCCTTTTAATTTTACTGAATGCACAATAAACATCACTGTGTTGAAAAGTTTCACCTCCGAACTTTCTTTCACCAGGCTTGTTTATTATTAGCATTTTTATTAGCCCATTTATTGTTTTGAAATGAACTATTGAGTCAGTTTTTACTCTGGAGCCATCATTCTGCAGCATAACGATCGCCCGGTCCTACAGTGGCAATTTATATGTATATGACACTCCAGATACATGTCCAAGTACCACCTCTCCATTAGAACACTGTGGCTGCAGTTAACAATTGGTAACAGATTAAAACGTAAAGGTCCTACGAGTTTAGGCTACATTTAATTCAGCCTTCTTCTTCCACTGCGCAAAACTCACTCGAGTCAGCAAGGGTGCTAACATGCGCTTAATAAGCCACTAATCCGATATTTGCGAATTATTTCAGTTGTCATGTAAACAGAATGCTCGGATTTGTTCGATCCGATTAGGGCCTAGAATTCAGATTAAGAAATCTGGTGAAGAGAACTGGATTTTATTTCAGTAATCAGTTTTCTCAGCTCATCCATACCCTTACTTTGATTTCAGCCGGTTTTCCGATCGAGTAGCTGGATAAAGTGTAAAATTGTCCCGGAAATGGCTGGCACAATTAAACGCGGTTGCCAGGTCCTCTTATTGTAAGACACTTTGTTACTTTACTGTACTTTAATATATATATATATATTTATTTTTTAGTTTGGGGTTGCGAGTTGGTTTTGTTCAACGTCTGAAGTTAACAGGAAAGTATACAAAATGTTATTTTATAATGAATACCATTAGTAGAATCCAATACCTGGTTTTGTTGTAGAGAACGTACTTGTGTGAGATTATTGGCTTGTTGCAAAGTAGAAGTTGAAGTAGAAATCCAGGTACCTGAGTCATGGGTCATGTAAACCCAGAGCTTTCCCACGCTGCTGCATTTTTATAAATGAAATAAAATAATAATGGACAATCTTAAGATATATTTTATTTCAACGGAACTCGTGTATTAACATGCATGTAAACTTTTATTTAAATGGTACGTGTGTGTGTATGTGTGTGTGTGTGTGTGAAACCTTTTCTGACGGCTCATTTTCTTTTATAGTAAACGCCGTAATTAGATCATTTAGGAGAGCTTCAGGAGAGTTTGTGGACGGCGAGGTTTGGAATTTAAAATAAAATAATATAACATGGTTAAGATAAAGTAAGTCTTTTCATTAATGTAGATCTTTTATTTTGAAGGTAATTGTATTGCATGTTGCACTATGAGAACTTTGTTTATACATTCCCGAAGATTTTTTACTTAATGTCCGCTTGCCAGATTGGCACGGGCAGCACGGCGGCTCGGTGGGTAGCACCGCTGCTTCATAGCCAAAAGGTCCCGTGTTCAATCCCAGGCTGGAGCGGTCTGGGTCCTTTCTGTGTGGAGTCTGCATGTCCTCCCCATGCCTGTGTCGGTTTACTCTGGGTACTCCGGTTTCCTCCCACAGTCCAAAGACATGTTAGGTTAATCGATTACTCTAAATTGGCATTGACTTGTTTGTGTGTGTGTGTGTGTGTGTGTGTGTGTGTGTGTGTGTGTGTGTGTGTATGTGACTATTCTTGAGATGAACTAGGATATAACCTTGTGTGTTGCTGAGATGAGCACTGATGCCAATAGCAACGTTAAAGAAGCCAAATAAACAAACAAATTGCGCACTGCAGCATAGATTACGGCAGAAATGGAAAACTCCTCTTTCCTGATTTTTAAGAAGAGCTGCTCTTTACTCTTTACTGTATTCCTGCATTCGTAGTACTTTTTTCTCCTCCTTCCAACTCGTCGACTATATCATCCCAATGCGATTAGTGGATGACGTGGTCGACTAGTCTGCGCAACCCCTAGTACGATCAGATGTTATGTTTGATCACAGGGATAGTAATCATTAAACAGAGGCTCACAGGGCTCAACAGTTCCCAGTTCTGCATAAACAAGAAGAGAACATGTGCCTAATATCTTGAATTCTGACTGCGGCGGTGCTTATATCATATAGGGAGCACCTATACGATATTCCCTGTGTTACTTAATCCATACTAGTGCGTCCTTGGTATTTTCTCTGACCCAGTTTAATATCTGAGGCAATATTATTCTCTTGATATTTTACGGCTCCGCTGAGCTGGAAACGGCTCTCGCATTTTATTTTCAAATGCCCGTCAATCATTTTCCCGTGCTGAGTCAAACAGCTACAGAGGCGTGACAGCATGGGAATTTCACCTGTCATTCAAGCCTTTTAACAGCATTTATGGTCATGGAGTCCAGTCAGATTCACACCCTCACTTCCACTGTGAAATTTTACCATGTCCAGATGTTCTGGCGGCTCCCCTGACAGCTGTAATCAGTGCTGACTGCAAGTGCAGTGGTGTGAAGGAAAAGTGTGCTTTACTTATTTTATTTGTAAATGAAACACTATGTTTTTTAAAACCGCATGCAGTTAATTCATTCATTCATCTTCCGCTAAAGCCATACGGGGTCGAGGGCCAGCCGGTGCCCACCCGTCAACTCTGGGCACAGGGCAGGAATAACCCTAGATGGGGCACCAATCCATCGTAGGCTGCGCACACAGTCACACACTAAGGACCACTTTATAGACACCAATTAACCTAACACGCGTGTCTTTGTACTGTGGGAGGAAACCGGAGTACCTGGAGTAAACCCACGCAGACACGGGGAGGACATGCAGACCTCCACACAGAAACCCTGGGATTGAACCCGGGGCCACCATGCTGTCAGGTGCAGCTTAACTTTATCATCAGGGTTTTTGCTTCTTTTTGTTCCTAATCAGAAAGGAACATAAAAGAACATATTGCCTTTTTGATAATTTATAATTGTTTATTATATAGGTGTGTGTTTTTAATATAAAATTGTTTATCACATATGTCTTCACAATCATTCCCTCACCTGTACCCATTTGGAAGCGATGAACACTTTCCCAAACTTTTCCAGAAATACAGTACTGGCCAAAAGTCTTAGGCCACCATTAGATTTGTTTCGCTATGATGTAATGATCATATGTAACATGTTGTCAATTAATAGACCCAAAAATTTTAAGTTGGATTTGTAACTTCTCCAGCCTGAGCGTATCTTAAACCATTCACCAAACCATTCATAAAGGGTCGTCTTGGAATCCAGATGAAGCTGCCAGATGCTGCTATTGCTCAAGCGGGACAGTTCCTGTCAACAACAAGTTTGTCAGTTCCTTTGGTAGAATAGCAGTCCAGAACAATTTCTGATTCATGTTGTCCAAGTTATGTACTGAAATGTTTTTATGGGAATATATAGGCAGTGAAATTTACAGACAGCTGCTGGGGATTGAGGTGGCAGAGAGTTATACAAACGCACAAAATTATTTTATGAAAGGATTTTCCTGCTTTGCGAGCACTGTAATGAAAAAGCAAAACGTAAATTTTCAGTTCATTTGAAAGGTCTCAATGTTTCACTTGTACGCTTGCGGGGCAGCACGGGGGGCTCGATGGGTAGCACCACTGCCTCACAGCAAGAAGGTCCCGGGTTCAATCCCGGGGTGGAGCGGCCTGCGCCCTTTATGTATGAAGTCTATGTCCTCCCTGTGTCTGCGTGGGATTACTCCGGGTACTCCAGGTTCCTCTCTCAGTCCAAAGGCGACATGCATTATGCTAAATGATTACTTTAAACTGGCATTGCCTTGAGTCTAGTTATACATAACTAGTCTAGATAAAACCTTGTGTGTGTGTCACTGAAATGGCCACTGATGCCGAGAGCGACGTTAAAGAAGCCAAATAAACAAACAAACCTGAAGGCTTTTAAAAAAATCATTACCTAAATAATGAAGAAATGGGATTTATTCATCATGTAAGTGTTTATAGTGTTAATTTAGTGCAGTTAATTAGTGAAAATGTGTTTTACCGGATAGAAATGGAGTTACATGTAGTGGAGTTTACAATTTCTAATTACAACGATTGAAAAACAAATTATCATGCTGCTGCCTGGTGTCATTTTTTTTTCCCAGCGCAACCTCACCAATATAACTTACAAATTGATTTTTTTTTTCCACGTAAAGAGAGGACATCATTACTGTGGACACAAAAACCCTAAGCTACATTTTCACTGATGTTTTCTAGCCAAGGTTCAGCATTTTTCCAGTTGTTTATATGACAAAAACAAATAAGTATTACAATAAAAAACCTGTGACGTCCCTGTGCCAGTTTAGCTATTGGTGATGTAGGGGTACCCCTAGGACGGGCAGGATAAAATCCGGGTAAACTTGATGTCCTTCCCAGAGGCCTTTTACAAACCAGAAGAGCTCAGTTCATAAAACCTTGACTGAGTCCTCCCAGTTCATATACTTCCTCCGGTGAGGTGATGATTCTCTTTCTCTCTCTGCGACATCTGTGGCATGGTGCTGTGTGATAAAACTGGAATGAATATGAAACCATTAGTTTTAATTGAATTAAGATGATCAGAAAAGCAAAGGAAAAGGCAAAGATAGCTGTTCGTTTACACAAATGAAATGCAAACTCAGTTACGGTGATGGAGTAGTGAGGGATATATTCATGGGGTGAATAAGCAAGTTAAACTGGATGTGTGCGTCCCACATTGGCTGCTCAGTAGAGTGTATGGTCACCAAAGAGTGCCAAAACACACCGACAGTGATGGGGCACGGACAGGATCAGATTGTTCAGCAGTCCCCGGGATCCTCTTCAGAGAAGTTTTGAAATATCCCCTCATTTTTGTGAGCAGTATACATACAGGGTGAGTCAAAAGTCTGCCAAAACCGTTGTTAAGGTTTCCTGCTCGGTAGCGATTCTTCGGACCATGGCTACGAGCCTCGTCTTCCGCAGTTCCGGTTTCTCAGAATTTGGCTTTAAGGGATGTAACAGCCCTGTGTGAAATTGGTGGATTTTTCAGCGCTGTGATACGGCAGCTGCGTTCTCCGGACATCACTTTTGGACTTTGTGTTGATCATTTATGACCCATAATAGACAATTCTGGTCTTCGTTAATATGCTACATGACCACCTTAGCATTATTTAAAAAAAAAAAAAAAAAACTTGACCTTGATCCAGTATGACAGATTTTAAGATGAAGGCCATGTTTCAGAAAGGCCCCCTCACCCATTCAAATATATATAAATATATGTGTGCCAGCATGCCATGCTGATTCTGAGGGGTTAAATTAATTTATTTATTTATATACATTTTAGATCCTACACAAGGTATATCCTGGTATATTTCTGGCATGAACAGATATTGCAGGAGAGAGCAGGGAACGGGGAAACGGTAATGTCCATGTACTGTACTGTGCAAAAGTCTTCGATTAGATATGCCATTGTTTCAGCAGGAAGTACATAAAACAAAGGAAATGTGTTTGCAGAATTGAATCAATGAAAGCAATCAGAAAACAGTTTGTATAGGCTACAGTGGAAAATACTTAGTTTGATCCAAGTTCACCCTTCTACAGTCTAGAGAAGCTTGATCAAGAATGGTCATTTTGGAATCGTAGAAACCAAGAAAGCACTTTAGGGTGAAAAAGCAAACGTGCTAAAACTGACAATGAATCAGGTGAAAGATCAGTGAACAAGGGCATTATGGAGTGACGAATTCAAGGTTCGAATGTTTTGGTTCAGCCGTCACCAAGATGTTATATATGGTCATTACAACCTTGCTGAAAAACAGTTTTAACAAAAGTGGCCTAAATCTTTTGCATCGAATTGTATCAACTGTATTTTATTAGCTAAAATGTGCACCTTTTAGAGGCTCAAGTTGTTTTTCACCCGGAAAAATCAACTAAATTGAGCACTGTTAGCCAATAGGCTTCAGTGGAACGTCCTCATAACCCAAACGCCCAGTCAAGTTTCCCTTTCTCACCAACATTATCTAGTAGCAACCCATATCTTTGGTGTAGCAAGTTATTTCCGTGCCTTTTCAGGTCGGGACTGAGAGACCGAGAGAGTGCATAGGCCATTATTCTAGGCAAACGGCGTGAGTGAGTGTGCACCTTTCTTCTTTCCAGGATTTCTGCAATTCCAGCACCTGCTATTTGTACCTTCCCTTTCCTCTCTCTAAGTGCCACATGCCTGACTAAGCCAAGCCTTAAAGTATCCACATGTTCTGCACTGTATTATTTTACAACCTGAGCAGTTTGACATCAGGAGTGCTCATGGTAAAATGCTTGCTGTACAATCAGAACCGAGATATCCATTTGGAGCAGCTCTCTGACTTGACCGTCAGCCCGTCTTGCAACCTTCCTTTTTTTACTGTCTCGGAATTCCAGGAGTGAATGACAGACCTGATTGTGGATGCAGGCCGGCCGGCAGACGTAGCCCCCTTGTTTAGTCGTGTTCGCTCTGTATAGGGGCGCCAATATGAATTTTGGACACCTGATGGATAAAAGGCACTGCCTCGCACCTTTTTACCCGTTTTCTTCCGCGGCCTGCTTGAGCGACCCGTCTGTGCGCCCTTGTAATTACCTCGTTCTTTGAAGAAGTAACACCCCTTGCACTCGGAGCGTATTTATATTCAAAACGAACCCGGCGTCTTTAGGTTTCTATTGATCTCTGAGAGAAGGGGAGGACAGGACCGTGATGACTCAGCCAAACCTGTCAGTTTAACACGTTCTCGGACCCTACCTAGTTTTAATGTGACGCGTGACACCTGTCACTCTCCTCTATCCCCTGGGATTCCATCATTGCATCACTGCAGCCCCGATGCCCTCTTGTTTCTGTAGAATGTGTCCTATATTAGTGCTGAATGTAATGCATGTCTTGTGTTAATATGGAATCTCATTTTCAAAAGATGTATAATGAGTTTCCCCAGTATAGGACATGGCTATGGAATGACCTACTGAATGATGTACTGTTTTTGGTATTGTTTCATAATGCAATTTGGGAGCTTAGTACAGAATTCAGGGAAGAAAACCTGAGCTGAGGTATGGTACGTGTAGCTTGACGCTTCAATACATTATACGTGGCAAACAGTGACTTTACAGGCAGGTATGTAAATGTTGACAGGTCTGGTATGATTAGACGCTGGGTCTTGGCACAGTGAAAGCGTAAAAGTGTTTCCATCGCTGCTCTATAAAAAGGCTCCCCGAGGCTACTTTTAGGTCTCATGCCTCTTGGTGAGAGATTGTTGACCGCTTGATTTGTCTTTATGGCATACTTGTCAACAGCTGGGCCTGTAGATTATTATTTATTATTATTATTACTTATTTATGCTTTTTGAGCACATTTGGTGTTCCAGGTCGTCCCGTAAAGGCTCGATTGCCAATGAATCTGGTGCCTGGGCAGGCCAAGGAAGCTTTGCAGTGACGATGGCATAGACAATCCTGTGCCATTGCTGTGCTCAAGTGAGCATTAAGATGCAAAATTAAGGTGCAAAATGCCAGATAGAAGCCCTGTCATGAGATTTGACACGTAGTCGCAGGATGTCCTGCACATATCATTGAGTTGTTAGTGTTTGTCAGATCACTAGTAGGGCTGACCTGCTGTCATATCCACAGACCACCACACCAGCAGTTGGGGCAGCATGTTGCTATGCAACAAAGGAAGGATTGAAGCACTCTTCATGAGGCTTCCATCGAACCATCATCGGACCCCAATCAAAACCTGCATTTGTTGCTAAAGGCAATACAGTCACGATCCATATCAGTCCAGGTTTCTCATTCAGGGGTTGACTGTCAGTGGCAGGACACACAAGGGGCACTGTGACAAGAAAGGTACATCTACTGAGCACCTGGAAATGGCCGAGGCAAAGGCAGGAGAGTGTAGTGAAGGTGCCACGTGTCTCTGGATGGTGGATAGGGAAACTGTGGAAGCTACTAAGTGGATTAAATGATCGTCTTGTTGGTCTCTCCGGGCCGTCCAGACCCCGTTCACCATGAGTGCCTTCCCAGTGTAGATTTGTTAAAGTGTTTGAAGAAGTTTTCAGCAGTCTGGCTGCCCTCTACAACAGACATTAGAAAGCCTTGCTTTTTGTGAGTCTTTCACCATGTTGTACTTTGCTCTTCATGCTGTTTGAAGGATGCTCACTGCTAGGGAAAATAGCAGAAGTACTGTAAGTGCATATTTTTGTAGATTAATGAGCTGCTGTCTCTGTAGAACTTGTCGTACGTCTTCCAGCTTCACCTAGCTCTACAAATCTGGAGATCAGACCCTTCTAAAAGTAGTCGTATTTTTACAGCCATGCCTCCAATCAGATCTTGTTCATTGATACATACATGCTCTACAGTACATACTGTAGAGACTAAACTGACCCCTTGACCAACTGATGAGCCCGAAATCCCAGTGCAGCACCTGTCCCTTCCATGTGCCTGCCTCATATTCGTGAACCTGTTGTTCTTAATGGGGTCAGGTTTGCATACTCACATGTTTATTATTGCATGCTCTAATCCCCAGGCCCCAGGTGCTGTTGTCTCATCTGATCTATCACGTGCAGTCTAGTTAGGAAGCCTTGCTCTATAATCAAATGCCAAGGGTTACCAGATCCAGATGTCCTGCCTCTTGGTTTGTCCACCTGCTAAGATGTCTCAAGCCTTTCTGCACAATGAGGTTTAGGAGAAAAGAAATGCAAATGATGGGACAGGAGAGACGTGCACTCGGAGCAAACCGAGTTCTTTTCTTTAGGCCAACCAACAAGCCAGCTGCCCCTGTTTGGTACATTGGCACTGCTCATGTGGTCCACACTGGTTCGTTTCTCTCCAAAGCTTAACGTCAGTAACAAAGTGCAATAGTCTTGGGCCACCATTAGGTGAGAAATAACATTTATTTAGTAATGGTATTATTAGTGTGCCCACCCCTTACACTTTAACAATTGCAAAATCTGGCAGCTTCATGGTGTCAGAGTGGTAGAAGCCAGAAAACAAGTTTTTGGGAAATGGAACAGATTGAATAATGCTAACAGAACGAAACGGCTAAGACTGTGTCCACAAAGTGGCCCAAATCTGTTTTTCTTTCCATTCTTATTTATTTTGTTTGGGCTCTTTACACTGTCTTTTTATAGTGTAACCTATATCAGACATTTGTTCATGCGCCTGCTTGGAAATGGGACTGCGGTAACCTAGCAGTTAAGGTTCTGGACTATGGACCAGAAGGTCCAGGGTTTAAATCCCACCTCTACGAAGCTGCCACAGTTGGCAGTGAGCAAGTCCTTTAACCCACACATGCTTGAATAGTAAGACTGTACGAGTTGTAAGTCAGGCTGCTCAGAAACAAAGTTGTCCCTGTGCTTGTTTGTTCAGCAAACGGTGCATTTGAACTTGTGTTCCTTTTAAAGTCGAAACACTTGAGCACAGTGGAAGTCTCACAATAGCTCTCGGGGCAGCTATCTGCCAAAATCTGCTAGGAATCAACATCACCATTGGTCCTAAGTAGGTTAACGAGAAGGTTAGAGATCATAACAGCTGGCATTTCTGTGATTAATGGGATCTACTCGATATTATACCATACAACAACAATATAATATATAATAATAATATCTGTAGGTTTTCTGGGGCGTCTTTCCACTCAATGCACTTTCTGGAACAAATTACCACTGTGTCTCACATCATTCGCATTCAGGTCACAGGGCCATGCATACGACCTGAGGCCAAATATGAAAGGGGCTCAGGTTGGTTTTGAAAAGATCAGATTTGTCTGTCCAAAGCTCCAGATTTGTGCCTGGTAATTTAAACAACCTAAGATATGCTAAAGCTCACAGAAACTGGAATGAAGATCAGTGGAATGATGATCAGTATTATGGAGCGAATCCAGGCTTCAAATTTTTTCTCTCCAGTCGTCAACAGCATGTGACATACGGCCATTGCGGCACTACGAAAACAACCCATCTAACGGTGGCCTAAGACTTTTGCACAGTGCCGTAAATGGAACGCAGAACACTGAGCTATTAAATCCAGCTTTGCGAGCAAAAAGCTTTTCATTCGCTTATTCATTGCTGACAAAGTACTTCGATGCTTTGTTGGTTAAGGTTAAATTACGCCTGTTTTGGAATGCAAATCCAGAGCAGAACAAAAAAGACTTATGGATCAGCAGGCAGAAATAAACTCCGTTACTCGCCCAAGGACTCCCTTCTCTCAGCAGAATACGAAATGAGACTTAAGGATGTTGATTTCATTTCAGAATTGGAGAATTAAACAGGATTTTCAACAGCGAGATCGGTTCGGTCAGCCTTACCCTTTCTAATAATCCAGACGGCCAACGTTGACAGATGAAAGCATAGGAAAAAACGGCTCATTCTTTTCATTCCTGTCTGTCCACTTTCGCCCTGACAGATTGAGATTTCACATAGTGTGCACTGCCAGTATGTTATAACACATCCTCTTTGTGTTCCATTCAAGTTAAATTTATGGAGGACATTTAATGCGCGCTGATTGCCAAGGCTCACTAGAAAGTAAAGTGTGCGCTAACAATAGCACGTACTTACTGAATAAACATAATGAAGAAGACTGAAGAGAATAGAACCGCACTGATTGTAGGAAATTAGGAAGAATTAGGAACGTATGCCCTAAATCATGCACGGTTTGTACTACTGCCAGAAACGAACCTTATGTCTCTGTTTGAAAGGGGATCCGAGATTCCGATACGAAGCAGCTATGTCCATAAGTTTTGATGTACCTTAAAATAGTTTATATTGATCCCGTCATGAATAGGGCTAATATGAGGGTTTAAAAGGGTTGCTATGGAACAGTGTAAGCTGTTTTATTGTTATGAGGCTGAATAAGGTGCGTCGATGTGTTATTTATTGGACTTCTACTTCATTGGTGTCATTGGGGTAGGGGTTTTGAATATATAAGAACCAGGTAGAGAATTCCTCATAGGAATAAATACAAACGGAACTCCTACCATTCATTCATTCATTGATTTTCTCGAATCCTTAATCCACACCGGGTCGCAGGCCAGCCGGTGCCCACCCGGCAACTCTGGGCCCAAGGGCAGGAACAACCCTAGATGGGGCGCCAATCTATCGTGGGCACACACACGCAGTCATGCACACAGTCACACACTAAGGGCTACTTTAGAGACACCAATTAATCTAACACGCATGTCTCTGGACTGTGGGAGGAAACTCACGCAGACGCAGGGAGAACATGCAGAGTCCACACAGAAAGGACCCAGGCCGCTCCACCCTGGGATTGAACCCGGGACCTTCTTGCTGTGAGGCAGCGGTGCCACCCACTGAGCCCCTGTGCTGCCCTCAATAATAGCATGATATAATTTAATCAAATTAATACAATATTAAGAAGTTTAAAGTTAATGTCACGTCCTTCTGTGAGATTAATGGCTGAGCCATGCCAACCCCGAGTTTTATCTGACTACTGAGACATTATTTAGTCGAGTAAACAGAGTTGCTGTAGCTAACCCTAACCCTGTAGACATTTACCATCCACACCATTCTCTTGAAAGGCAGGGTTTGACTGCGCTGACTGCAGAACGCAAGACTTTGATGTCAGGAGGTCAAACGAATGCCTGTTCCCATCACCCTGTAATTGGTCCTTATGAAATCTCCGAAGTACTGCAAACCTACGTTCCTTACGCCCCCATTTTCGAAGAGAAGCAAAGTTCAGTGTTTCCTCTGCTCTACGCATGCGACTAATTAACAAACCCCTCATAAGCTGCATCGACTGTAGTGTGTCATGGTAAATACTAGCATGTGAAGTGCTGTGAGCTCGTACAATAGCGCCATTATTCAGCACTGATTGGGTTGTGTTAGTGTGGACTGCAGGCAGAGTGCCTCTCACTATTGTGTCAAGTAAAAGAGATCCAAACAAATGTAACAGACAAAAGCTCGCAGCGTGGATGGACCGCTGATGTCATGTAGCACAGACGAGAGCGGAGCAGCTTCGCGGGCCGAGCAGCTGACGGTCGCTAATAACGCGCAATTGTCTGGAGGAGAAGCCATAGTGCATTTCTAATGCAGGCCTGAGAGAGCAGGAGAAGGCAGAGAGCTTTATCTGTTCCTCTGTGCTGCATTGCTCTTAATTAAAACTGATATCAGTCGCTTTGAAGTTAATGAGTGAGTCAGAGAAATAATGAAGCAGCAAAATCTTCCGATGTCTGATGAATTTCCACCTTATTTTACGGCCTTTAATGGCATGCTTCACGAAAATTGCACATATTCAAATAAAAAGGCCTTTCTCAGTATTACTGGAATTGGTACGAGGCAAAACAAATAAAAAATAAAAAATAAAATGGTAATGAAGCTTACTTTGGTTTGAACTGAAACTCTGGAGAACGTATTGTGCTTTTATCTCCAGTTATCTGCCGTGTATTACCACAGGGTGTTGCCAATTCCTGCCTTCTTCCAAACTTTTTTATGGCTGTATGCATGGGTCAAAGATGGAGCAAATTCACGCCCGTATTCCCGCCAAGCATTTCTTTATAAATCCCAGTTTCTGCTTGAAATCTTGGCACACCATTTATAAATGGTCACAGATATTTATCACCTATTATACTCACAGGCATAAGGGTGATTTGGACAGGATGCCAGTCCACTACAGCGCCAGGGTATTAGGTATTGACTAGATTTCCCTAACTTAGATATGCTGTATTTGTAAGCCGGAAAACAAATTGCCAGTCGCTGTCTGTCACAATTCTGATGAGAATTTTCTCTAGACTGGGATTTTTGCCAGTGCCTGTAGACCCTTATGACAGTATGCTTTGAAACACCTGCACATTCGGCTACTTTATTCACGCTAAGGCCTTTGGCAAGCCCAAATGCAATCACTCCTTTTCGTAAGTCGCTTTTTTCACACACTGAACAAGACATGTACTGCACTGTACCACCTCTTCTCAATCTGTGAATCCTGTCGCATATCTCAGGAGCCTGAAAGTTACTGCATTTGTCAGGTGAGATGTGTTTTAGATGGGTGGTAGATGAGGGCCGGATGCTGGATTCCTTCTTACCCTCTCACAAACATGCTGTAGATAGACTGGCTTATGTTTCCCCCCCAATGTGTGCAAGCTGGTGATAGACTGCCTGCCATATGCCAACCCCTCTCCTGACGGAGGAAGGCTGTAGGCCAGCCAATGCTTCTGTACAACTCATTACTGCCAATCACTTTTTTTTCACCCACAGGCGACAAACTTCTATGGTGAGAGCATGTCCATGCAGAGGAGGTTTCTAGGCTGGAGGCCTAGAATATTTGATCTCTGCACCACCCAAACTCCTTTCCTAAACATATTTATGTTTTCTGAGTTCGTATGTTTGGATGGAAGTGCATTTAGGAATTGCATTTAACCATTGATTTATTTAAGTAAAATATTAAGTCATTTTATTCAGAGCTGTTCAGTTACTTTGGTCCTGTAGGTAAGTCACATTTTTTTCTCTATGTTCCTTTTCTATAAATATATATGGGCAGCACGGGGGCTCGGTGGGTGGCACCGCTGCCTCACAGCAAGAAGGTCTCAGGTTCAATCCCATGTTGGAGCAGCCTGGGTCCTTTCTTTGTGGAGTCTGCATGAATTTACTCCGGGTACTCCGGTTTCCTCCGACAGTCCAAAGACATGCGTGTTAGGTTAAAATGGCCCTTAGTGTGTAATGAAATATCCCATAATTAAATATCCCCTAATTTTTGTATATATATTAGTATCAAGCTCCTTTGAAAGTCTGGCGAGCGAAAGGTGCAGATTTATCTTAGAAAATGTAGTAAAGTAAAGTTAAAAGTATTAAGGTTACAGACATAAGTACAGGAACAGAGAACTGAAGTACCACCTCTGATCCTCATATGTGCCGTGGAAAAGCCCAGAGTTCCCATGAAGGTTCTTCTGATCTGAGTTCAATAAATGTATGCATACACACACTACACACACACCAGCAGCGACCGTGGCGTGAGTTGAATGGCGTTAAACTGATCCTGCCTGCTGTTTCAGGCTTTATTCTGATCATCTCTCTGTGTGCTCAGTGGTCATTCATTTTTCAGGCACATTTTTGAGGGTTGTGAACGATCTCCAATTAGCCCCGTTATTCAGGACTGTAGCCTGGTGTAGCTTTTCACATGTACTTCATTATGGTTTCACACACTCCAGGTCACCTACTGTCACTGTGAATCAGAGTTAATATAGCACCGCTGACAATGCACACTCTCCAGTGAAAGATTAACCTCAATAAATCAATCACAGCACCGTTTTATAACAAGGACAAAATGCTTTAAAACACACAGTGCTGACAGGAATTCTTTAAAAAGAAACACTTTTTGGATTCCCACAATCCAAAGTCTCTCGGTCCAAACTACAGCTATAAACAGTATTACATAGTGGATGCAGATGGAGCTCTGAATGGCTTTTTAACGGGGTGTCAGGAAGTGCTATTTCCAGCACTTATTTCAAGCTGCAGCACCATCAACTTTTAGGTTAATTGCCAGTTAATTACCGTGTCTCCGAAATGTATTCGTTAAGATAGGATACATTCTGGTGCCACCTTCTCTTTGGGTATCATAAGTCACTCATAAGAACTCAAGAAAATGGGCACGGTTGACGGCTGTAGTTCTTAGAAGACCTTTTGCTTTCAAGGTAAGTACTTTTACTTTAAGTGATACAAGTATGATGTGACTGGTCCAGATGTAATGGTGCAGCAATTGGTCGAGTAAAGTGGCACAAGTGTAAGCGATTGCCGCTTTGTTGATGCAAACACTCTTTTTAAGTACTTACACACCGGTAACCCAATAAACAACAGACCATCGTGCAAAATAAAAAAATAAAAAGTCAACTAAAAACTGAAAAAATAAAAGCACATCCTGTCAACTCTCTTTACTGAATGGCAGCTGTTACAAGCTCAGTTGGTGGATGGGCCAAAGTTGGGCTAAGATGTGACATACAGTTGTGTGCAAAAGTCTTAGACCACCAATAGATACTCATTACATTTTATA